>JAQFZY010000596.1:0-24458 GCA_034696285.1 Hypogastrura burkilli | reverse complement strand
CATGTTTAAAGAAGTCGAAAAGACTAACATAGATAATAAAGTCTCCAAACCATACACCTGTGTGTCATGTTTAAAGATGTCGGAAAGACTAACGCAGATGATAAAGTTTCCAAACCATACACCTGTCTGTCATGTTTAAAGAAGTCGAAAAGACTAGCCTGTACTTCACATACATAGTAGCACATCTCAGATGATACAGTATCTAAACTTTTATGTCACGCATAAATAGAATAAACTTAACGCAGACGCAAATGATAAAGATAAAATAAAGTAAAGCATTCCTTTTTGAACACGTCCACATGGTTTTTTCATGATAGAACATAATGAGTTAAGCTTTTGTCGAAACAAATGTCAATTTTTACAAACCGTACAAATGCATGCATTTAGTTCTAAACATGCTATCGCAAATGATACAGTATCTAAACCTGTATGTCATGCATAAATAGAACAGACTAACACAGATGATAAAGTCTCCTGAAACTGACAATGCTGTGCGACATACAAGTTTATGTAATGCTTAAAGAGTAGAATATATGCATAATGAGTTCAAGTTAGGAAATGATTATGTGTTTAGTCAAGTCCGGTGAAAAGAGCCATGTTCACTTTTTTGCTTCCCAGTGAATGATTCCGTTTATGAGGAAAGGCGTCATACAGTGAACGAAATTTTGTATTCTGTCAAGCGTTGTAGAAGTTTCGTTGCATGTTAACTCAATTTATAAGGTGCGGGTAGAACGATCGTGTCGAAGCGGAGCAGATTTTTTCTTATTATACACAGTTATATCGGTAATAAAGGAAGCAGTTTCGATGTCCACGGACAGACAGACAAACCAAATGCATATACCGCTTCACTATGTTAGCGCGGTAATAATGTTAGCTTATATAGCCTAACGGGACCAACCATTATATCAGTTTATTTAAGCAAAACCGGACCAACCATAATACCAGTTTATGTTGGCAAAACGGGATCAACCATTATACTAGTTTATATAGGGAAAACGGGACCAAGCATTATACCAGTTTATATAGGGAAAACGGGACCATCTATTATACCAGTTTATACAGGGAAACGGGTCCAAACATTATGCTAGTTTATACAGGGAAGCGGGACCAAACATAATACCGGTTTATATAGGGGAAACTGGACCAAACATAATGCCAGCTTACATACGGGAAACGGGACCAAACATTATGCCAGTTTATATAGGGAAAACGGGATCAACCATTATACCAGCTTATACATATAGATAGAAAGGGATCAACTATAATATGAGTTTATATAGGGAAAATGTGTCCAACAATAATATGAGTTTAAATAGGGAAAATGTGTCCAGCAATAATGAGTTTATATAGGGAAAATGTGTTCAACAATAATATGAGTTTATATAGGGAAAATGTGTCCAACAATAATATGAGTTTCTATAGGGACAATGTGTCCAACAATAATATGAGTTTCTATAGGGAAAATGTGTTCAACAATAATATGAGTTTATATAGGGAAAATGTGTCCAACAATAATATGAGTTTATTTAGGTAAAATGCGTCCAACAATAATATGAGTTTATGTAGGAAAAATGTGTCTAACAATAGTATGAGTTTATATAGGTAAAATGTGTCCAACAATAATATGAGTTTATATATGGAAAATGTGTCCAACCATAATACAACCTTTTGGTCCCAAGCTGCTCGAAGCAGGTTTTTTGTAGTGTTACGTAACACAGGGTGGAGGGTTGGGTCTTTACCTTGCGTTACGACTGGGTTACAGGGCGGGAGGGGGATCTGAAAATCACTGATTTTGAGTTACATTATATATGGACGTTCCCTGACCTGTTGACCTTTGACCCTACCTATCTAATGACCCGGCATTTCCTGGAACCTGAAAGTTCGCATGTCACTTTCTATTTAAGTTTAAAACAAGGTGTAACAATTTTTAACGCGCAGCGAACGGGTTAACTGTTTCAAATTAACTCTTCCTTCAATATGCTGAGTATTACATTATACCATGGGTTCGCCGTTCCCTGCAAAACCTGCCTCATCGATCATCGACATAACTTCAATTAGTCTTTCCGAAACTTTAACGTACTCTAGTCTCAGTCTAACCTAACTTGTGTAGGTCAGATAATTCAGAGTTAAATTCAGTCGAATAGGCCAGGTCCCACCCGGCACGAACGTAACGTCCTCATATACGAACTTCCATTTCCGTGTTGAAGAAGAGTGGAGTGTGTCGGTATTCTAGAAATGAGTAAATATTTGGACGATTCTCGATCGATGACCGTGCGTGACAAATCATCTTGGATCCAAGTCATTTGAATAAAGATGGAACAGGTTTCCTGGGAAGCGAAGTAAAAAGTTGTCACTTCGGTTCGGTGTTTTCTCTCACGATACGCTAGGGTAGATTAGGTGCGTATAGTAGTACCTAGTACGTTATACATACGTTAGTGCTAAATATCTGATCTGTTATACTTGTACCAGTTGCCAGAATTCATAGTCTAACCAATATAATATTATGACATAGTTTTCACCGTCATCAACCTACAGGCCGCATTTCTCAACCTACACCAACCAAACTCCGCCAGCAAAAAGTTATCGCCAATACGAAGTCCAAGTTATGGCATGCGATTTTTAGGGTCAAGCGGTCAGTACCTTAAGGGTCAAAAACATGGCTCCTAGCAACAGATTTTTTTTAGAATTGTGTTGACATTTTCTGAAATCCTTAAGGAAATTATTTACATTTTTGTATCCGCCAAGCCTATACCAACAAAAGCAGGATTAGAACTTTTAAATCCAACAAGCATGTCACTAATCACATACGCACGTGTCCAGGTTAACCTTTGTCACACGTCACAAATCAACACTTCACTCACTCACTTAAATTAAATTTAACTAATTATGTAAACGGTCCTGGCTACCTTGGTCTGAAGTGTTTCATAACTCAAGCATTGACTTCTGCTGTGCGTATGCCGTTTAAAAAAGTCACTTTTCGCGCGGAAACGATACTTTTTATATTTTATGCGCCACGGCATACTACCTGTTTACAAAACGCTTATATGTATATTTACTTATGCTTACAATTCCTATGATTGACAAAATTACAAGTAAAGACTTCGGCTAGGGTCTTTACTTGCGAACGCGGCTTCGCCGCTTAGCGCTCTTGGCTCTACGCTTGGAACGAATTAATACGAATATTTCGTTTAGTAAATAAATTGATTACTTAACTAACATAACTCTACAAATGGTTTGATGTTAGCAAGGCTAGAGCCCCATTAGCCCATACCTAAATACGGCCTTGCTAGATAACTGTTATGCTAGACGCTGCACGTTCTATCATACCTTTGCTATGTATTTTCTGTTTCTTAAATCTTACCTGCACAGCGTCTAGCATAACTTTGTTTCTGCGACATGGCTTTCTAACATCACAACATTTCTAGAGTTAAGTAATCCATTTATTTACTAAACGAAATATTTGTACTAATTCGTTCCAAGCGTAGAGCCAACCGCGCTAAGCGGCAGAGCCGCGTGCGCAAGTATAAGACTTAATATAGTATAATAATAGTATAATAAGCGCGGTGGTTACTTGTAAAAGACTAAAATGCCCTTTGTTTCATAGCAATACTTGTGTATTAGTATAACTGAGTCCCACAAGGGTTTTAACGTAATAATTGCCGACAAGTCTGGAAATGAATGTCAATCAATATACATCATAGATTATCATGAGTACGATATTGCATCTTTGTAAGTGAATGCGAAATACGTTGTGAATTAGAAGCATTGTGAATGATGCGAATAAAAATAAGGAATTTTCTTTCCCAGCATGTGCCACCTTTGCACACCGTGGACCTGATCGAAGACCTTAAGGATGGTACCCGCCTTCTCGCTCTTCTCTCCGTTCTGGCTGGAGAAAAGCTGGTACGTGAAACCTGTCATCAACTATGTATAACGCTCGTTAGTTCAAATTATATTCGTATTAGTGCCCGTAATGTAAACTCAATTCCCGAGTCCTCGCATTCAAATATGCCTAATACTGCAAATAAAGGGATTTTGGCGTGTCGTGTGTCACATTTACATGAAACCTACATATTGTATGCTCGTGGAGGTAGGTTCCAGGATCCGGGATTCAAAATCCTATTAGCGGAGGACTGTCCATGTCGTACCACTTTTCATTTCTTTTTATTATTCATTCAGCCTGTGGAGAAAGGACGGAATCTTAGACGCCCACACTTTCTCAGCAACTGCAACACAGCTCTCCAGTTCCTTCAGTCGAAACGAGTAAGAGAAATTGTGTCTATTTTCATTTACATGCTGGGGAATCCATAGGAAAAGTACGCTGGATCATTAGGAAGTAGCTCTTAATTATTATCGCCAATATTGCTAAGCCAGATTTCGTTGGAACATAGGCCGGTAATACTACTTTAATACCATTACGGTGAATTCGGGCCAATGAACAATATAATCAACGGGGCGGTTTAGCAGCACACACGGACGGACGGCTTTGTATACTACTTTCATTGGGAACTGGGCTATACGGTATTTTAGAATCCATGGTCCCTGGAATTTGATGCTTGGAAAAAGTATATACTTCAAGGAAATGAATTGTACTTGAGAAATCGAATGGTAGTTGACCTTTTCAATTTGACCGTATCCTAAATCTAGGATTCGCTCTGACTTTTAAACACGTTTATTATTTTCAAAGCTGAACTCTAGGGAATCCAAATATGGAGATCAAGAAAACGTCAGATTAGTATTATTGATTATTATGATATTATAAATACTAATATAAATTATAAATTATAATAGAGAGTATAAATTATTGATGATGCTGACAGGACTGACCCAGTATAATTTGGATAGCTCGGTTGTATAAATTATTATTTTGAATTGCAGATCAAACTAGTGAACATCAACTCTTCGGACATCGTTGACGGGAAACCAGCCGTTGTTCTCGGATTAGTTTGGACTATCATCCTCTACTTTCAGGTATTTTAGATATATAGACTTACAAGTAACACTGTAATTGTCATGTGTAGGTGTAGAGTGGAAGCCATGAGCATAGAAATTTACAAGTTGTATCTAACAAATTCCATTCGAATTAGTTATGCCTCACTACTTTCTAATTTAGTCGTTTTATTTTAATCTCAAACAGCTTATCCTTAAAACACCATGTTAAAAAGTCTAAGCTCATCAGGTATCACATCTGTATTTTATGAGATGAAACCTAATTCATACAAGATTAATAGAGCTATCACCTACATTTATACACAAACTAAGTATTCAGGGCTACTGTGGGGTTGATCTAGACTTTTCATTACAAATCGAAAACTGAGATAATCGATGAGGTTAATAACATTATTTGAGCATATTTTAGTGAAAACTAACAATATTTCACTCAGTAACCTTATTACTCTATCTGATTTACCCGATTCTTATGTAAAATTATTATATAATGGGTACTTTTACTATTTGTGCATCACAAAGCTTCGATGCAGGGATTGGAAGGTGGTACGTATAATTCCTTCAAGTTATATTTCTACCCGTGTGCCGTGTTATCCGTGCACTTCAGCATTACTGCTTCAGCTTCCGTGTTTGTCTCCGTGCATGATGCATGATGATGCATGTTCTGTTTTTTTATGCCTGTCCTTCATTTCCAGTAGTGGTCGAGGTGAATCTACTTCCAACAAGCATTACAAAGCGGTTCAAGGCCCCTTCATTTCGCAAGGATAATTTAACGTAAATCTAGTATATTATGTTCTCATCTCAGTCAGCTCGTAGAAATTAGTGAAAATAAGTGTAGGGAATTTGTGTGCGTTCAGTGGGAATAAGAGTGGGTCTAAGCCTGGATTGAACATATTCTTTATTTAAGTGGATTTATATTCTTGTACTTAGATCGAAGAGAACACGAAAGTTCTCGCCAGCTTGAGCTATCGAATCGGCAGGACACCAACCCCGACTGGTCAAGAATGCGTAGATAGGCTTGAAAGGAGGCAAAGCACCGAGTCCCCGAGCACAATCACAACTAAGCATGGGCGGGTAACTCCCTCAGAGCGCTGGAAGCAAGGAGCTAGAAAGGCATTACTATTGTGGGTCCAAGGTCTGATCAGCAAGTAAGTGTCAGAAACGATGGGTTATAATTGTCTTTGTTAGTTTGCTCTGTAGGTAAAATGTTTAATTTTATCTCATGCTTTAGGAAATTCGGGGTGGAAGTAAACGATTTTGGAAGCAGTTGGAGAGATGGGAACGCTTTCTTGGCTATTATAAACAGTATTGCCCCTGGTGTGGTGGACATGAGTAGTCTCAAAACGGCCTCAAATAGGACTCGACTGGAGACGGCCTTCAGGATCGCCGAGGAGCTGGGCATCCCCCGGCTCCTTGACCCTGAAGATGTAGATGTGCCTAGGCCGGACGAGAAGTCGATCATGACATATGTGGCCCAGTTCCTTCACAAGAATGTCCAGTCCGACTCCTTCAATACAGTTCAACTTGTTTACGACGAGCTCTTGACTTGGCTCAATAAGAAGACCCAATACATGGAACACATGAAACAGACAAATGCCTTATCCTCCCTCGGCTACCTGGAGTACCTGGCACTTCAGGAGGAAATGGACCTAAAGACTGAATCATACAACAAGCTTAAAACTTTGGTAGAATCCATGAGCATGATTGGGATTACAGATGAGGCCTGGTTACAGTTGACAAGCTTATGGGACAAACTTGCGTCACAGGTATATCCGCTCAAACGTAATGGTAGATCATGACCTTCCCTTCCGATATAACGCGCAGCTTGTTTTATAGCTGAAAGAGTGGCAATGGAGTCTGGACTCAAACCTTCCGGAACCGTTCGGTAAGATCGGAAGGTGGCTAGCACAGGCGGAAAAGTTACTGAGCACGAACGATGTTCCCGGCATCATGGACGACGAAGCCGCTCGAACGTTAAACAACGCAATCGAGTCACATAAGGTTTGAAAATCTTACTTACAAAATAAGCCATGAAATAACCCTTAGTATAACCATTACTGTAGCGTTACACTATACTTAACAGGCCTTCTTCAGCGACTATCCGACAATTCTTTTGGAATTCACGTCATCCCTAGGTCTTCCTTTTGTCAATTTCTCTTCTTCCAATTCTAATCAGATTCAGTCAATGGCCACACGCCTGACTGCTATTGAGAACTTAGCAACGAAACGGGTTATTCACCTCAAGTACCTGGAGCACAAGGTAAGAGTCACCTTATTGTCTGGCATTATCCCATTTAGAATAAAATACAGTACAATAAACAATAATCCATAAGAGCTTTGACAGTACGAAGTTATTAAATATGAGAGAACTTAGGCCATTCCCTAGCTCAACCTGACGCGACCGCTTGTGTTTTATAGTGCTGCCTCGTCGCCTTTATAGTATTAGTTGAGAGCAGACTGAAACAGTGGACTGTGAAGTATGGCAGGCAGGATCATGTTCAAGGCCTTATCGAACAGTATAATAACTTTGTTAACCGGAATCAAATATTTTTGGAATTCGACCGTGCCTACTCCGACATGAAGCTTGTGGTGGATGAATATAAGCGTGATGGTGGAATCGGTAAGATCATAATCTTATGCTTCAGTCATTTGTTCCACTCATCTTGGTGTAACTATATAATATATTTAGTACTATTGTTTGCGGCAGATGCTAGAGAAGGGCGTGTAGCAGAGCACTTTCTATGGGAGATCGGGGAAAGGTGGAAGAGCATAAGCACTGAGCTTCGCTGCGCCAGTGCCATGATGCTTGAAGTTGTGGCCTATTGGGCGCGCTACGACGAATTAGCGCCTGAGCTAGAAGTTTGGGTTGAGCAGTCCATTCCAATGGTAAAGTTGCCGGAAGAGGAACGAATGGAATATTTTCAGGTTCGTCCGTAAATAAAACCGTAAGGTTCCGTGCATTGTACACTATATAGCTAGGTACATACTAGCAAGGCCGTATTTAAGATTGGATTTCGGAAGGCGCACCAAAAGTTTAATAGAAATGTTTGCTCAAAGACACTGCAAAAGTCACATTTATGACCAGATTTTACGCAACATTGATGAAGCATATAGACGTAGAAGAACAAAGAATTGCATCTCAGGCGAAAATATTTACTATTTTGTGGGTAAAATACATTTATTTGGGATTTTTTTTGTTGGGGGGGGGGGGGGGGAATGATTAAACCCGGCCGATAATAGTAGTATATTCAATAAACAGTTTTAACTGATAGACCGCGTTCTGCACTATAAAGTAATACGAAAATGCGGAATGACAGTATGAGTAAACGCAGTGTGTATTTTTGAGTATGGAGTGACGAGTGACAGCTGACAGCATGGGTAAACGCAATGAAGATTTTACGGCGTACTGACTGAGCATGAAAAAATGCGATGGAAAGTTAACAAAGTCCGGAGGACAACAGTGTGGGAAAATGTCTAGTCCGATGGTGAAAGTATATCCAGATGATTTCACCAGTGGAAGGTCTTATGATAATCTGTGATTTCCGTTACAAAAGTATATGGCTGCTTGAGAGTGAAGGAAACAAATGCAAATCTCTCTTCCTGGTAGACTTCTCATTACTAGCATTTTCATACGAATATGTTTATGGCTTGTTTTTGTTTCTTTATGACCTGCTCATTTGTTTATAAGCCTAGGAACGGTAATAATGAGCAATATTTACACGCTTCTTTTTTTTGTAAATTTAGAGCCCTATGTGTAATGTTGCATCTCAATAGTAACATTTTTCTATGAAATATGCTCTGTGTTGTTGTTGGTTTTAATTAGGATTCAGTTTGATAATTCGATTAAAAACATGCTTTGATTGCACGTAAAACCTTCATTTGAAAAACTGGTTAAATGCTTAGCCGCGCGACCCGTGGAAACAGCCATGTCAAACATTTTGCTTCTCAAGACTTGGCAGCAAATATTTACGACGAAATAAGGCATGGAGTGAGCGATAAATTCCATCTTGTTAAGCGTTGTAAAAATTCCGTCGTATGACAATCGGCCTTAATAGGTGCGGGTAGAACGAGCACGTCAAAGCGACGCTCTTATGCTCTTATTATGCACAGTTAAGTAGGACATAACGGAAACAATTTGAAAGGGGACAGACAAAGAGACGGACAAACCAATTACATAACCGTCTTTACTGCGTTAATACGGTAATAATAGTAATAGTCGCTCCTTTCAGGATGTGAGTGTATGGCTAGACAAGTTCAACAATCTGTCGGAAACTGTGAATTTCCTCTGTGCCACTTGTGAGCCGGTTGTCAACCCAATCAAGACTCACTTTGACCATCTTGCTTCAAAGTTCCAGAGTGTGTTCCAACATGTCAAACAATATCAGTATGCCAATGCAAAGTCCCGCATGGAGAAGGATTTTCTCCACTCCTTGGCGTTGCTCCAAACATGGTTACAGAATGCCCAGGACCTCCTATCAGCGCCCCAGCCAGTCAATGTGGAGGCAGTCAGAGTCTACAATGAGAAGCTGCAGCAGATTCACCAAGAGATTGACTTGAAGGACGAAGACTGGAGGATCATTAACAAGCAGTTCCAAGCTCTCCTCTCGCACATTTCGGGACATGAGCTTGAGGACTACTTGCAAACTATCAAGAAGGAGAAAGGTTTGCATGAATTGTAAATATTGCATACTCAAGCCTTCAAGCTGTGGCACATTGCTTTCGTTTCATAATTCACGTTCTCATGCTATGTTGCTTCTATTGTAGAGAGCCTTGTCCGAGTCCGAGCCCAACTACCGCAACGACAGAACGCAATTAATCAGGTGCTGACTCAACAAGAAGCCCTAGTCAGCGGTCAAATTGAAATTTCGGATTGGCTGAGCAGAGCTGATGCTCAGATTAGTTCCTATTCTACTCTGGAAGGAGGAACGAAGAGATTACAGGAGACTTTGGATACTCACAGAAATTACTTCTCCAAGAAGCTGTATTACAAAACTATGCTAGAAAGCAAAAACAAATTATTGAATGGAATCCTTACCGCGGCTAGTTCTGGTGACAAGAGCCATGTAGAAAGTATCTGCAGCCATATGCACGTGCTAAACAAGGAATTCCAGCGAGTTGAGCAGACGGCTCAATTATGGGAACAAGTATGTATTAATGCTAAAAGAATTGCCACATTTTACGTGTTATGTGGTAAGTTACTGGGAGTGTGTACTGATAAATTGTAGAAATTGAGTGAATCTGTCCGCTGCTGGAGAAATTACGAGGAAAATAAGCAGATAGTAATCGACTGGACGACAACCGCTGAAAAGCTACTTCATGAAAAGAATCTGGAGTCGAAGACAACGGTTGAGAATCATAAGGTTAGATTTTCTATCTAAGTTCGAAAACATGCCTCACTTCTAACAAAACTAAAACCAAAATATTGTCGTATTTCAGAGTTATTTCGAACAGATAAATGATAAACCTCTCCGTGACATGCTCCTCGCAGCTCAATCTCTGCATAATTGTGTTCAGCCGAAAGAATATGAAGCCATACAAGGTTGTGCGGAAAGTCTCAAATCACGATGGAACGTAAGTACTTAATTCCTAAGTAGCCTTCTTTAGCCAACAGTATTAAAGTTGGGATTCTTGTATTTTTTAAATCAGAAAATCATGTCGAAGGCTCCAGTTCATTTGACCAAGCTCGAATTCCGTTTGGAGGCCACCAAGCTGGAGTCCCTCCTAAAAGAAATAGATCGAGAAATTACGAACGAACATCAACAGCTGAACAAGGAACAAGTTCCTGGTCAGACCCTGTCCCGGCATACGGTACAATTTATTATGAATACCTTAAATCATAGCTGTTTGAGACTTGGGCTCCTCAATAAAATATCGCCTTTGCTCTATGTGTAGGAGTTCTTTGAGCGGGGCAAAGTACCGGTCGAAACGAAGAAATGCCTCGAAACGCTATCATTAGTGGAGAGCAGGTTCAGAATCCAACATCCCGAAGATTCAAGTTTGCGTGAGCAGCTATCTCAAGCAACAACAGCATTCAAGTGTGTTGCTGCTCGGGTTGAGCAGATGCACAAAATTCTAAACGAAATTCCTGAACATTGGAACACATACAAGACCAAGTAAGGCACCGACCTGTTTCACAGAAAACTAAAACTATTTGTAAATCTAACTTTGGGGTATACCTAAGGTTTGATGAGGTCGAGGAGTGGATGGACACTGTCGACAATTCGTTGAAAGGAATAATGACTGAGGTCAACACTGCTGAGGAGTTTGAAATTGAGAAAGCGAGATTCCTGGTGAGCCTGAAATGCGAACATATGCGGGCTCGTTGCTCATTATAACAATTTGATAGGAAGCGTAGGAGTAATTTAAAATATTTTGATTATTAGTCGTACATTATTTCATACTCTGATAATTGTCTTAGAATATTAAGAATATCTTGCATTTGCACGCAGCTGATTAATCTAATGGTAAATTTAATTTAATTTTCATTAATTTATTACATCTCATTTAATTACAATTTGTTTAAGTTAGGTTCATTGAAACTTCATTCCCTTGTGTCCTTGAACTTTCTCTTCGTATTTCAGGAAATTTGCCGAGATGTTGATCGCAGACGGGAAGATATGAAACAGCTTGTCCAAATGCTGGATTTACTGGTTTCTCGTAGAGCTGATGAAGAGTCGCTCGGAGAACAAAACTCGCTAGAAAAACTTATTAAGAGATACAAGAGGTTAGTCCCTGCAATTGAGGTGTCCATGATAAAAACGGAGACTCATTCAAGATGCTACACTTACATAGAAGAAACGAAGCAGGTACGTCGTGTAGTGAATTAAGAATTGTGCTGAGCACCTTATTATGCATACATGAAACATGTACAAAACTTTGAATCTATATGTATTTTGTAAATTACAGGTATGCCAGGCTCTGGAAAGAGTAGAGCAGCTATCAATACAAGACTTATATCCGGACTCCTTAGAAGAGGTTGAGCAACTGATTGAAAAGCAGAAACATCTGTTAACGCAGCTAGAAAATCAGCGACCGATCGTCACCTTGCTACAACAGAAAGGGAATGAACTTAGTAAAGACGAAAATGCACCAACTTTTGTTCAGAACCATGCTCAAGAACTTGACAGTGCATGGGCAGACGTTTATAATCAGTCCAATGGAAAATTGGCTCAACTGCAAGGTACTTTGCTCTTCTCTTGCAACTTATTTTGATGATATTTTTAAAACGCCCTTCTCTAAAAATCCAAAACTTCAATTCTAGAAACGCACAAGATTTGGACGTCGTATCGAAGCCAGAGAACGGACATTTTTCACCTACTTGATGAGACGCAGCTACTTATCGAGAATTTGACGCCACGACACGACTCCGTTCTAGGTCGAAAGGATTTGCAAGCTCAGCAAGACTTACTTCGCGTTGCTACGGAGGACACATTGAAGCGGCTCAAAGAGCTCTGCACTTCCCTTACTTTGGTGTCGAAGCCTGAGAAGAAACCCGTGTTGGATCGAGAGGTTCAAGATATAGAAAGGAGGTTGATTGAGCTGAACAATCTACTTGACCAGAAGATAAGATACTTACTGGCTCAAAATGATAAGATGGGTAGCCTGACCGAACAAATAGCGGAATTACGAGAATGGATGCTGAGGGCTCAGAAAACTCTCAAGGACCTTCTGACAGCGGAAATGTCACCAGAGGACAGAGTGCGACAGACTCAAGAACTCCAGAAGCAAGTTGCAGAGAAGTTGAGCGACCTTGAGCGTCTGGAGAACGAGATTCAGAATGATGATGACTTTATATTGAGCCAACAAATGGGAACGCTGAAAAAGGAATTACTCTCTTTCAATGAAAACGTGGAAGGGCAGACTGCTCAAACTGCAGAAGTGCTGCAAGTGTTCACTAGCTGTCAGGCCGACGTGGAGAAAGTTAATCCGTGGTTGGAGCAAGCGGAACTGAAGATTGCTATGGGACTCAATAGGCCACGGAGCTTAGACGAATCTAAACTAATTTCAAAGCAAATACAGGTATATCATGATATGAAAGAACCCATTTACGTTCTCAATCAGTATAGGGAATATTCACATTGACAATTCAAAAAAGAAACGATGAAATTTATTAAAAAAGCGATACGATTTTCTTGAAACTCACATTCGTGCTAATGAAACTGAGGCATAGGTACAGATTATAATTGTAAATCAATTGATAAATGTTGGATGGGCAGGAATTTGTTGTCGACTGCAATTCTCAGCAAGCAATACTATCGGACTTAGCCATTCGGGCTGAGAAAATTGGGAAACTGACCTCGGCTAAGGATGATATCGATGCCGTGAAGGCCAAGTGTAGGAGAATAAGCGTAAGTAGTAAAACGCCGATGCTTTCGTCCAAGTTTTTTTTTAGATCCCTTATCACTAGGCTTTTACCAATTTTCGCATTTAATGCAGAGCACTGTTGCGAGTTGGAGTGATGCAAGTGGGGCCCTGGCTCAAAACTGGGAAGTCCATGTAAAGTCCCTTCAAGCTGCGCAGGAAAAGATGGGCTCTATTGAAAGTAAAATGGAGCCGGCTGTGACCTATGCTCTAGCGACGCTGCCTGAACTCGAAGCGGAGATGGTCAAACTAAAAGTAGGTTCAGTGTTTAGTTCTATGTTGATAGTAACAATATTTTGAATTTTGATCCGGATTGAAGACTGGGCATGCGTTTTCAGTGCGTAATCAGGACTGAAATATCCTTTGTCTAACTCGCAATCGTGTGTGGACACATGAGCGAAGCGGGCAAAGTGTGGTTGGTTATGTTTTGTCTAATCACTCTGTGAATTCTGTAGGAGTTAAGTAAAGCAGTGATTGCAGAACAGTCATCCTTACCTGCACTCACAAAACAATCTGAAGCCTTGACACAGCAAATGTCCCCTGAAGCAGCGACATTATTGAACTCAGAGCTCAACACGTTAAAATCCACTTGTACCAATCTGGCAGACTCAATAAGGGCCAGCATGAACGCAATTTCTGATGCAAAAATCACGAGGTATATAAGCTAACTTCATATCTTCCCGCCCACCTTTCTTCGTATAGTAGTAAATTGACCCAATGACACATTTTCATGTTTTCAGGCAAGGCTTTGAAACCAAAGTTAATACACTGAAGTGCACTTTAGAAAACTTGTCTGGGAAGCTTAATTTTGCAAATATGGACTTTGAAACGGTTGACTCTTCCCTCCAAAACTTGCATGGAATTTCTCAAGAGCACAACGAGTTAGATGGGCAGTTTCAAGATACTTATGAAGATGTAAAGCGATTAGCCTCAATTTGTCCGTCGAAGGAAATACCAGAGCTTACAAAGCAGTACTCTGAATTGTCTGAAAAATATCAGGTGCAAGGTGATAAATTAAATGACGGTAAGAAAGTTCTGGCTGAGTGGGCCGAGCTCCGCAATTGGTACTCTGAAGCCATCGATTCAATTCGTCATCTCGAGAAACGACTTGAGGCTCCCGAAATTGATGAGCAAATGCTTAATGCTGTTGTGGACGAACTAGGAGTATTGAGTGAGAAAGTTGTAGAATGGGAGCCTAGGGCCGAAGTATTGGAGGCTACGAGTGCTAAGGCTGGCGTGATAGTGTACGATGCCGGAAGTAAGCCCATCAGTCCTCTCTGTATTCCTACCGAGATTAACGGGAAGGTCGATAAACTGAAGGGAGAGCTCGAGAAATTAAGATCCAGGGCTGACCAGAAGAAATCTCAGTGGAGTACGCTGCATGATGCTCAGGAAATACTTTCAAATCTTGTTCTCCAGTCACAAGATGTAGTTTTAACATTGAGACCTGAGAAATGTACCTTACATTGTCTGAAACAAGCTTACGAGCAACTTCAGGCGCTCGAAAAGTCACCCGACGCTCAAGTGAAGCTAAAATCGGAAATACACACAATCGGTAAAGAATTAATGCAAAAGGATCAGAGCAATATGGGCACGATCCAAGGTATTATACAATCATCAGACGCAAACTGTGATAAGATGCAGGAACTAGTGCAAGACAAATTAGGCGACTATGCTAATGCCATTGAAGTATGGACTAAGTATTTAGAGAGCAAGGAGAAACTCGAGAAATCTCTCTCAGAGGGCGAAAAATTGTTTGGTATGGCGTTAATGGGTGTTCCGAGTGACTCCATAGCAGCAGCTGCATCTTTAGAGCATTTGAAAAGATGTATCGAGACGCTAAATAAAGTGAAACCCGACCTGTCTACGTGCACGACAACACATGCCACCTTGTGTACTACCCTTGAGTCCCTACCACATGTTGAAAATGCCGGCGAAGTTGCCGGAGAAATAGGACCACTCAAAGCTCGTTTTGAGGGTTGTGCTAAGACGCTTGCTAGAAAGTTAGTACACACTGAAACAGAGTTAGCCCTCTGGAAAGCAGTTGAGTCCACTAAAGATGAGCTCATGAAATGGCTGACTGACGCATTACAATCTTTGGGAGACGCACAAAAAGACTTTTCACGGAGCGATACTGTGCGGAAAAAGCTTGACTTGTACAAGGACGAACTCGGCGACAAGTACAATGCCAAAATGAGCCTTCAAGCTAAAATTAGTCAACTGCAGAAGATGAATAGGGACGTGGACGTTCCAAACTTATCATCAATTAGTACGCTAATCGACGACTCCTTCTGTTCACTAGATAGTTTGGCGAGGGAGCTAGAGAATTCCCTCTCCAGCTTTGAGGAACATGACCAGAACATTAAGGCTTCAGTCAAATCTGTATCCGACACACTAGACCGATTAAAAGAGAGTATTTCAAAGTCCGAGGACCGAACTGGCCCAATGAGTGTCATTGTGCAAAGAATTAAAATACTTCAGTTGGCAAAAGTGGAAGTGGATAAGCTGGAGCCGGAAATATCAAGAATCCAGAAACAAGTCTTCAGTTTGAAAGCAAAGCATCCGATGATCACTGAAAGTCCAATAAACTCTGAGCTTAAAAATGTTTTCAAGACTTTGGAGACATGCGTGAGTCAGATGGGGGCAATGCGCTTAGGACTACAAACTGTGTTGGAAAAGAACTACGCAGAGAAGTTCAATACGGCAGAACGACTGGTGAGCGGGCTTATTGAACGGATAAAGTGGTGTGACCCCAAAGGTCTTACGGACGGCTACACCTTGGACTCTATGCAGAGCACGATGAGGGAGATCGAGCAAGGGGTCCAGGAAGTCAATGAACTTTTTCCAGCTATTCAAGATGACTTCAAGCTATTTCACGAAATAGAGGACTCCCCTAAAGTGAGTGAGCTGGGGCTGGAGTACTCCAAAATGATAAATAATCTGGACTATGTGGAGCGGAACCACGCTAATATTAAATCCCAAGTAGAAGATTTTGCGACTCTCTGGAACAACTACTCAAAACTCTCTGAAGACACAACGCAGGCTGTTAACGAAGTGGAGGACAAGACTCGAGCTCTGGCATCACCTATCAACATCTCTGACCTCCCTAATAAATTATCCGAAGTTCAGACTCTCTCCCGCCACATTTCTAGTCTTGAGCCTCAAGTATCAAAGCTTACGAAAGTTAGTCAGGATCTAGTCAGGCTGTCTCCGGAATCTCGTGCTGCTCAAGTAACCGCCCAGCTCATGAATCGTTATCAGGGTACCGGTAAAATTGCTGAGTCACAACTAGGACAACTGAATGATCTGGAAAACAACTTGGCAGCGTATACTGGCTTGATGAAGAAGGCTGATTCATGGATCAAGGGCGAAGAGAAAATCCTCGTCTCTGTACAGCAACTATTAGATGCGGGAATCAAGCCCAGCTCAATGCCTCTGAGCGAGAAATTGAAGGCACTAAAGACGTCTCTTGATTCGAAGGAGGGTCAGGCTCAGTTAAAGAATGTGGCTGAGGCTGGAGAAGCTGTGATTCCGGGATTTGCCGGTGAGAGTAAAGAGTTGATCAGGAAGGAAGTTCGAGAGTTGAGAGATCGAGTGAATCATCACTTTGAGGCCGGACATAGTCTTTTAAAAAAAGTAGACGCAGTACAGCTCAACGTTTCCAGCTTTGAGGAACCCTTTCTGCAGGTTCAGGAATGGTTCCAAGAACTTGCGAAGAAGGCTCAAAATTTGAACGAGGCTCAGGCTACGCTGGTTGAAAAGCGGGGAATACATAACACGAGTAAGACACTCCAGCTGGATATTTCATATCATGGAGATATCGTATCCGTGTTGAGTGAGAAAGTAACGCATCTCGGAGATAAGGAAGCGGTTGGGAGATTCGACAAGTTCTTCATAGAGTATAGTCAGACAAAGAACGCCGTCGATTCCGCCGTTGAAAGTTGTGGACAGAACGTGGTGGATCATGAGGCGTACGAGCTAGTCCTAAGTAACTTCTCAGACTGGTTAAATCAGCTAAAGGTGCAACTAAAGAATGCGACTCGAGGCCATGTCAGTGACAAGGCTGCCGCCACTGGAAGGATTGGGACAGTGAATCAGTTGCTTCAAAACATGAATGAAGGAGGGAGTAAGTTGAGGGAGGGCGGGGAAGTCCTTCGCAGAGCTCTCCAACATACCCGTCCAGATGGTCAGCAGGAACTGAAGAATGGCTTTAGTAAACTAGACGCCTCTTGGCAGGATTTCTTAACAAGTTGCGAAGCTACTAAGGTAGACCTTGGCAAGAAACTGGACAGAATTCAGGATTGTGAAGCTGAAATTAGAAAACTTTCCGATTGGTTGCAAAAAACTGATTACCAGGTGCATACTTACAATGAATCACCTCGCCTCGTCCGGTCTTTACGTAAGGAGCCTCATGTCATGTAATATAATGAATCTGACAGGTGAAAGATCAGTCGTTCCAGCCCAGTGTTGAGCTGAAATTGAGGAAATTGGAAAAGTTGACCGAGTTACTCGAAGACATTGAGTCTAAAGGGGATGAGTTCGCAGGGCTTGGGAGTCAGGCTGCTGGAGAGGGAAACATCGAAACGCAGACTATTGTTGCCCAGCTGAATTCGAGATACCTAGGACTGATTCCAGCAACCCAAGTACTGCCTACTCCCTACTCGAGTTTAACTTCGGTCTGCTGAGCCGACACGAGAGTACAGACTCTAGCGTCAGACTGCCGAGAGCAGACGTCAGACCGGATGCTTAGAGTCCACGGACTCTCGAGCCGGCTCAGCGGACCGAAGATAAACTGGAGTAGAAAGTACGTTGTGACTTAGGATGATGTCCAAGTACGGCCATTCTAATATGCAACTTATTGAATATAGGGTTTAATTAATCGGTATACGGTCTATGTCTCTGACCATGGAGAATTTAACAAGCGCTGGGCCGAATTCACTGAATGGGTTGACTCTCTGAAACGGAAAATAGGAGATAATTTTGAAGTTCTAGGAGTCTTTGACGTCCTGAGGGTACGTTTTATGTTTAAATAAGATATTTTTTGTTTTCCCGTAATATTGGTCGCTATATAATTATGAAATAAACCTCAGGAGCGTCGAGAGAAGTTGTCAGCTATTATTGCGACACATTGTTCGCGTTCGAGCGAAATGGAGTCTTTAGTGGAAGCCGGGGAATTACTCTACGCTCACACATCTCCCGAAGGTCGAGATATCGTACGTAAACAAACCAGGTAAACACTATCCTTAATCCTTTAGGCCGGCTATCGAGCATTAATCCTTGGTGTCGACAGGAATATAGTTATTTTACGCTACAACTTTCAGACAACTGCGAGATGAATTTGAAACGGTCGGAGAGCTTTCCTCAACTAACTTACAGAATCTTGACCAATGCTTGGCACAATTTAAAGATTTTTTCTCTGCTCAAGACCAACTTACTAAATTCTTGAAACAAATCGAGCAGGCAATGTTAGTAAACACACAGTTGAAAGCCAATCTACAGGAGAAGAGGAGCATCCTCAGCAATCATGGAGTTGTAAATCAGGATATTGCGAACAAGAAAGTCCTCTGTCAAGGTTTTTGTGAGAAAGCACAAGAGCTTATAAGCAGAACTCAGGACAAAACCCTCCAAGGCTACGTGACTTCGATAGATCAGTTGTTCCAAAACATTACGACGAAGTCTAATGACCTGCTCGATAAGCTTGAGAGCTCAGTCGCGGCTCACTCAAAACTGACTGATCTGATGAAGAGCCTTTCGGATTGGCTGCAAGAGCAAAATGAGAAACTATCATCTATAGATGATTCCACGGGGGAGAAGGGCGTGATTGTGAAGAGAAGAGACAGCCTTGCTGTTTTAAGAGGCGACTCAGGGAAAGGGAAAACGACGTTGGAACAGATTAAGGAGCAATTCCCATTGGTTGCAACTTCCACTTCTGAGCCAGGATCAAGAGCTATTAAGGCTGAAATAGTCAAACTGGAGACGAGTCTTCAGAGCTACTTGGATAATGTTCGAGGGGCTGAGGAAAAACTTGACAGCAGACGGAAACACTGGAAGAACTTTGACACTAATTTCCAAGGAATTACCAAGTTCTGCAACGAGCAGGAGACTACCTTTAGATCCCATACCCTGTACCCCACTCTTCAAGAAAAGGAGACTGCCCTCAAGTATTTAATTGATCAGAGCAGAGTTGTTAGTGACTACGAGCCGACCGTAAATGAGTTTCTGGACAAGTCTCATGAGCTGGTCCGTGCTAGCAACGTGGAAAGAATTAAGCCTCTTATTACACAGCTCAGCAATCGGTATCAACTGCTAAACGTTCTCAGCAAGGAGCAAGTAAATCGGTATCAAGGCTTCGTTGCTGACCACTCTCGATATCTAAATGAGTTCCAATCAACTTTGGCTGCTGTTACAAACTTTGAGGAAAAATTGGCTATTAGTGATAGAGCTGGGGCACCGTCTGTGAATTTGAGCGTTGACAAAGAGAAAATATTACAAAACCTCGCAATCGTTACTACCCTGGGGGAAAAACTGTATCCGGATACAGCTGCAGTCGGCAGGGACAGCATCCGCCTTGAGTTAAGGCTCATAGCAGAAAGATTTGAGAAGACTCAGGCATTATTTTTTGAGATGCAGAAAAAATTGGTAACCATACGTACCATTTTTTTTCTATTAGGAAAGAACACGTCGTCTGTAAATTTTGTAATATATTGCAGGCTTCTGATTCACAACAATGGGACTCGTATCAAGAGCAGCTGCACCAAGCTCTAGAAGCTATTGGAAACATTGAGAAACAGGGTAAGGAAAAGCCAAATTGGCTGTCGGTTCCGGACACACGAGCAAAATTGATGAAAGTAAAAGGCGCACTTCAAGATGCGAACGCCCTCAGAAAAGTCGTGGACAGCGTGAGCGAGAAAGGGCAAGTATGCATCGACAAGAACTTAGGAGCAGGAAGAAATCCGGCTGCAGAGATCAAGGCTGCCAAAGAGCGATATGATGCTTTGCTGAAGAACCTAATCCTTTCCGTGTCGAACATGGAGGCCTCTATTGAACGAAACGAAGAGTGGGAAGGGATGTCAAGAAAGTTGAAAGATTTCCACAATTCGGTGCGAGAGCAATTCAATCTATGCAATGGTAAGTCCTCATAATTACGTATATATAAGAGGATTTCCTGCTCGATCAAAACCCTGACATTTTTTCTTAACCTAATTGTGTGCAGACTGTACTGGGACTAAGCCAGTGCTCCAGACACGGCTTCAACGCGTTGATGAGCTTCTAGTGCGATTCGCGGATGGACAAGGACTCTGTGACTCAATCTCTTCTCTGCTCTCCAAAATATACGAATCCCTTCCGCTTGAAGCAAAAGAAAAATTTGACAATGAACTCCAAAACCTGATGTACTCTCTAAGAACATTAGCAAGTTCATCAATTAAAATCTGTGAAATAATCCAATAATTTATTTGTTTCTTGGAATCCTAAACAGATTTGACCAAGCCGGACTTACGACCCAGGTTCAGGAATTACGGGATACGCTGAGCAATAAAATAAAGCAATTTTCCAAATTCAAAGAGGATTTCGAAGGTCTTGCTTCATGGCTTGAGGAAGCTGAGGGTACATTAAAGTCTTATGTACTATGTATTACGCTCGGAGAGAAAGAAGAGCAGCTTAATAAATACGAAGTAAGTTAATTATCCACCTAGTAGTACTAAGTTTGCATTGCAGTGTATTTCAATCTAGAGGTATCACTTAATTATAGGTTTTGATGAGATCAGGGGCAGCCGTTACGCTTTCAAACTATTGTGCGAGAGCTTACAATTAGTAATGCGCATTGTGAAAATCGTCCAAGTATGATAGAGCATTATCTTGTATACAATGACGCTCTGACGATATTTTTGCACATATTCAGCTTTCCCATACTTCGGAGTAAGAGTAAGTTTACTTTGGAGTTTGAGGGAGTACAATAAGAGCGTGCAACGTTAAAATTGCACAAATGCTTATACGATATCAAACTGTCAACTTATACCTAAGCACAACTCATGTCGTTGATAGCTTCACTTAACAAATCTGCACACACAGTAAAGCAGCTAGTAGCAGACAAATAGCTTTACTATTATATGTACCTACTACTGGTGTAGGTACCTAAAATAAAAACATAGCTTTTTGGAATCAGTGAGCGCCGCACTGTACTGGATGACGACTTTCCACTGCATAACAGAAGCCTACAGATGCTATTTTGAATATTGATAGGGATAGAATTACCGTAATGGAATAGTTACTTTATTGAAATTATTCTGTTACCTGCTTCACTTTATTTTGTTTCGAACAGGACTTTTCAAAGATATTAGATTCCAGAAATAGAGACATCCAAGATTTTGTCATTCTTGCTGACAGCTCACAGCAAGTAAGGCTGAATGCCTGAATTATTGTTGTTAGTGCTCCGGATTTTGTTGTTAGTTTTTAGACAGCTTTTTGTGAAAGTTCTCCGGATACGGATTTGCCAATGCTTAAGTATGCTGCTTCCGTACGTGTTGTATTTTTGCTACTAACATATACATACGCATCTTGCTCTGAAATCGAAAATAATAAGTGTATGTGTACTACGTATTCGTTGTTAGTTCGATTTATGGTAATATTCCCCGTAATAATCCGAGTAAATTCCTTGTAGTCACTCCTCCAAAAAATGAAGGACAATTTTGCAAATAAATTGGACGACATTCGTTACGACAGTTCAGACTTAGTAGAATCCGCCACACTCAATGACGTTCAGCAAATTAACTCCAGGTTCCAGGCTGTCCAAACTGTTTGCAAGGTGAGCACAATTTCCCAGTGTTCTGAATTGCACGTGACATTTCCTGTCTCCGGGTACCTTTTAACGATATTTTATTTATTAATATTAAATAAATATTTAGGAGATCGTCAAGAAATGTGTCCAGGCTGTTAGAGATCACAAGAACTATTTGACGGAGAAGGATAAATTTGGGAGCTGGTTGAAGGAGGGAGAGGCTAAAGCGAAGAAATTCGCAAGCGCCTATGGCAGCCGAAGCGAACTTGAGTCTAATGCTGATCTTCTGAAACAATTGAGTCTTCAGAAGCCAATCGGAGCTTCTTTACTGAACACAGTCGCGGCGCAAGGGGAGAAGCTGTACTTATACACCGCACCCGAAAGCATCAGTGGAATTGGCTCGGAGATAGAGGATATGCACAGTGCCTTTCATGTTTTCTATGACTTATTGTCCTTATCCGAGAGAGAAATTCAGGCAAAACTTGCCAGGTTAGATTGATTCTGGTTGATGATGATTCTGATTGTTGGACGAGGAGGGAAGATGATCTCATTGACGGCAATCTCATTGATATTTCATTCCAGATGGTCTTCATTTGATGAAAGCAAAGAACGATTCTTCGGGAAGTTAAAAGAAATTGACGGTAGGCTTCCTAAGGAGTTGGAGCTAAAATCAACCCTGGACGAGAAACGAGGAGAATTGAATGAGCTTCGTGCCACGTTACAGAGCATTACGTCTTGCCAGGAAGACGTGGTAGAGCTGAAACTGAAGGCTAATCAGATTGAGCCAGATGAAACGGAAACGGCCCTAAAAGTAGCGGATTCTCTTGCTCAACAATACGCTAAGTTTCAGAACAAAGCCAAAGGTTACGTGAGCAGATATGAGGGGATTGTGTGTAACACGAACAACTACATGAAAGCCGTTCAAGACACCCAGGAATGGCTCGAAGGAACTAATAATACGGTTGCTCTCTGGGGTGATGAGAACCAGGATATCACTTCCTGTCGCTCCAATATGGATAAACTCCAGGTTTAACTAATTACTAAATAATTATATCAATTAGAAATATTAAAACGTACCATTTCTGACCCTCTTTGTCCCCAAAGAATCTTCTCCAGACTTTGCCAGAAGAGACACGTATAGATGAAATAAGACAACTAGGCGAGAAAGTTCTTCCAGACACGGCACAGCAAGGGCAATCTAACATCCGCCTCCAAATAAGCAATTCTCAGCAAGAATTCGATGTCTTGCGTTCAAATATAAGGTACTACATCTGGGCGACCAACCGTCCTCTTTTATGAAGGACGGTCCTTCTTTTGGAAGGCTCGTCCTTCTTTTCAAAAGTGTCCTCCAAGCGTCCTTCTTTTTCAAAACTGTCCTCCAAATTCATAACCGTATGACATAATGCTTTTTGAATGGATTTGAGCAACAGTTATTCTGTTTTCTTCGCAGTTATGCTCCGATTCCGATTTATAAAGAAATCACGATTTCGAACTCTCCACTTCTGGCACAGCCAGCACAGTATACACAGTAGCGCATAGTAGCGGTCGAAAATAATAAGCCATATGCAGTTAGCATTGGAAGTTTAGGATAATAGTTAATTAATTCTGGTTGCGCACGGTTTTCACTTTATAATTATTTTTTTAATACACATGAAAAAATTAGGAATCTTTTTAGCCTGATATCTGTATACAAAATTTAACTTCACATTGCCCCAAATAAAAAATAGTCGACTTCCCTGTACACATTTACACTGATTGGGTGAGAATGAGAAGCTCTCATTTCGCAAGGCATTTCCAAAATATTTTAGATTTTAATGAAAATGTTAAACCCTGTTGGGGATAATAAAATAGGAAACATTGCGAAAAATATTATTCCCCGAAGTTGAAAATTGGCTGAGTGACAAATTTTTAAAAATGCGATTCGACATTTTGAAAAGTATTTCTAAATGGGGTAGAGTTGATTTTCTTATACATGAAATATGGGTTCATTCAATTCGTATGGACAAAACAGCAATTTTTATAAACAATTTGTTTCATTTTTAAATTTTTTCGAAAAAGCTTAGGCGTTTTCACAAAATTCTGAAAACTTTTTGGCCCAATCTTTAATATTTACGAATTCTTGAACCTATATTTAGTATATAAGAAAAAAATGCACCAGAAAAAAGTGCAAATAACCCTTAGCGGATGTGCCATATAAAGAACGAAACAAGTGTCCTCCAGAATTAGCATCTCATCTAGTAGCAAAGTACAGCAGGTATCGGCGAAGGTCCTAACAAAGCTTTAAATTTAATTAATATTTAGGGCCTTCGCGGACACCCGCTGTATTTTGCTACGTTTGTTCTAAAATAGATAAATGAAGTACTCTATTAGTGAT
>JAQFZY010000595.1:0-24466 GCA_034696285.1 Hypogastrura burkilli | reverse complement strand
TCAAAACTCAGCCTTAAGCTAAGCCTAAGTGAAGTTGGCTGAAATAAGGGACCAGAATGTTAGGAACACAGAATATTAAGTAGACGCCTGCTATTTATGGGTCCAGTCCCATCGTTAGATCGCAAGCTGTACTGTAAACTGTAACGGATCCGGAATCTATCCGCCGGCACTGCTCTGTTTCTCTTTGCTTGAGAAATTAGATGGTAACTATACTGCAGGGGAGTTGACTCCCTCTTCGTCGTTCAAATGATATGACATATGTTGACTTTGGCCTTTCATTTATTTCTTCCAGCTGGTTAAACTTCGTCTCTTCCTTTTACACAAAATAATAACTTAGCCTTTGACTTCTCTTCTGGAAATCGTAGGCCCTTTTTTGAAAACCATATTTATTTTCTGTCTCAGAGAACGAAACCGAGATCTCTCCAAAGTAAACTACAACATCTAGGGCTGCACATAAAAGCCTGACGAATTAGTTAGCAAACCTTCTACGTACATATATTTTCAACTAAGCATGGAACAATTTTTTTAAAGGTTCATTCATCAATTTTATTAGACAACAATGTGATCCAGCATTTTCCATTTTGAACATATTTATTACAACCGGTAAATTTCATGAAATTTAGCAGAAATTTAAAATCAATTCAGAATCATGTAGTCAAGGGAGAGTAACGTTGACCATATTTTATTGAAGATGAAAAGTTGTAACTAATCACCGATCAGTTATTTTGTGATTCATTAGCATATTCAGTACATATAAAGAGTTCATATAGTTTCCCAGCTGAATGTACGGGAGTAATGCACACATTTTGAAGACAGACTCTCTTCTGTATTTCTTATTTTATGATTTTAATCTTACAATAACTTATTCTATTAATTTTTGTTAAAAGTATTTTATTTCCTTAATCATTATGTCGAAGCTCGAAGCAGGGGCAAGGAGCGCTGCGCTATAGGACTGAGTACTTTTTATTTCTGAATAACAATGAAATTGAGGAGGGGATGAAATAATAATAAGAGGAATACAGAAATAGAGAGCTATGAAAAATCACACGGGAGGGGAAAGTGGAGAGAGAACGAGTAATACAATATTTTAGGATACAAGGGTGTTCTATTGCATTCTACTTTTCCCTCCATGACATATAATGCAGGGTTAGAATTATTATTTCAGACTGACGAGGTCGGTTGTATGCTGTATGGCCAAATGATCCTTGATCTGTTAAAAATCCTGCAGATTCTGAATAACGTATAATATAAAGAATAAGCTTCGTTTTGTTAATCTTAACCTGAATGCTTATCTGTGTAAATATATGTGCAATCCGTGTTTTCTCCCCGGTTCCTGATTTCGCAACATATGTCCGAGGGCTGAGGGCAGTAAAGGAGCGACTCAGGCCATTCAGCATCTGTATTGTTGTAGCTTGTAGGCCCTACAAACTGCATCCTAGAACTCACAGGGGGTTGGATTCCAGTATAAACGTTGCAGATGTCCTCATTTAGTCCCTACGCTCATTGATTCTCTATACATATACTTCAATGTATGTATGTATGCAGCTACTCCTAAATGGGAATAAAAGGGCCGGCCTCAGTATTTATCCCACAAGTGGATCCAGAATGAGAAGGGTAGCTTGGGGTCCTTGGACCCTCTAAAATTCAATAAATGGTAGATTTGTATTTATTAAATAAACATTTAAATCAATAAATGGTCAGCCCTTGAATCTGAAATAGTTCTTTGAAGATCCAAGCAGGCTCCCGTTCACAGTCGATATATTATCATTTTAACTCTTAACACTTAGCTGTTTTCAAGATTCACTTCAGACTGGACTCTTAGTACTCTTTCTGTAGAAAATGCTGAATCGGGGAACATTGTTGTAATTTGTAATCCCAGGATCAAGTTAAGTATAAAATACTGAATTGGCGGTTACTTGTACTGTGGATTTAATGTCGGATAAAAATATTGACTTTAAATTAGGGTACAAATTAAAGGTCACTAGATCAGTGTAGTTTTGGAGCTGAGGTTACAGATAGCTGATAGCTCAGCAACTGAGGAAGTTATCTACATTATTTGTTCCGCTGAATCGGTTTTCACTCGAATAAGTTTAGTTAATCAAAATAGAACCCATTGTTTTACTGTACACTACTTTCAAAGTGAAAGGGACCTCATTCCCTAAATTGAATCCTATGCAGGCAACTCTATGCCCTACCAGGCGGCTATCTAGGCTAATAGTCACTCAGATCCCTTATTATATTTCCTCCTCATTTTCTGCCCTGGACGGGAAGTTAAAAGGGCTCATAAAATAAATCAAATTCTGTAGCCTGGTCCGAGGAGGGAGCGGAAAGTGGAGCAACTGGAACAGCTTATAACTTTTCCTGGAAATCCCTCTGGCTGGATTCTGGAAATTAGAAACTCTACCTCTCTTTTCAAACGTTGGGCTTTACAGGAAGGTTCTGAGCCAAAATTAAATTCCCTCGGTTTTATTTAATGATCAGCATTTGGGAGAGCTACGTAGTATTTCCCTATTGGCAGAAACTGAGGGAAGGCAACTTTGAAATTGTATACTTTCACTGGGAACTACTCCTACTAATTTGAGGAGTGTGTTTGTTTGTAAGCGTGAGCTATTCCCTTCAGGATACTTAATATTATAAAAGTGGAAGGATTTCAGGAGACGGGAACTGTGTAGCCCGAGCCCGAGTCAGAAGATAAGGGAACATTGGAAAGGCATTACTTGAGGATCCGCTGTTCCCAGCCCAATTCCCTTTCTCCGCAGTACTTGTCCTGGAAGTCATTATAGGAGCCCAGCAGGACTCTATGCATATCCCCACAGACTACCATTCCGGCTCCGAGGAAAGTGAATGAACAAAGTACTATGTATATAGGTACTCTAGGAGCCTGGGTACATAGACATAGGGACCCAGGAGTACCTTCCAGAGATTCCGACTCCTTTCCCACGATGAAAGGCTGGATGACCTAGTTCCGCCTCCTAACGGCGTCACAAGGGAGAAGGCTGGTCTACTTTCTTCCTAGAAAATCCCTTTCTTCGGATCGCTAAACAAGCTCTACTTCCACACTCTCAAATAATGGACTTTCGGCTCGGATCCTTATGGAACCAAACTTCGACCTCCTCTCTGGAAAGGTCTCAGTCTCTAAATACTACTTTATTTTATTTTTTTTTACCTTATAATAAAATCTGCTTCGTAAGCACATATATTGTAAAACTACTACCTCGCTGAATACATTAGTATTAAATATTAGGCGCCATAATAATAAATCATACATATTATATTAGTATTCATTGCGTCAAAGCTATATTCGGCATTGGTACAGCAGTTCCATGGAGAATCAGAAACCAGGCTATAGAGGAACTTACATGTCATTCAGCACTTTATAAAGGCTCTTTCCAGGTACCTACATATATTTTAATTGCATGGCGTTCCCAATGGAACAAGAATGGAGGAAGTTGTAATGCTTGTGTGTAATGTAATAAATCACAAAGGCGATATGAGCCCATTTTCGGGTCTTTTTGCTCCCATATTTTCCCAATTCATTAGTCCCAGAAGCCTATTTTCCAGTTGATGAAACTACATGGTTCCCTCGCTAATCTGGTTTAGGCGGATTTTCCCTTTTTTGGTAACTCGGGCAACTGTAGGCCTACAAGCTTTCTCTCGCCTTTCACCTACTTTCCCAAGCTACAAGCCGCACGGAATCCGAGCCCCGCTTCTGTTCAGACTCCCGACCTTTTCAGACTTCTAGCGTGCCGTTTGACATAAAAGTAAATTGAGGAGGCGGACAGGTACAGATACAGAGGAGCCCCGAAGCTCATCTCCCACTAACACTCTCCCATCCGCAAAATGGGAAAGTTGTATGTGCTTCAACTTTCAACACTCCTCTCCAGTAGTCGTGGTAATAGTCATGTTGCCAAATAGAAACTGGATAACGCGTACGTATCTGTATTTGCAGGGACTAGTGTATCAGTGCCAAGTGCCGTGCCAGGGTCCATGCCTCCTCGCTCTTCAAAGTTGGATTCGTTTGAGTGACGACTGCGGAGGGCCTCCAGTTCCTTTATCTTCTACTCTCCGAATCAGCTTGAGGGAAAAATTGAATGAGCCAAATGTTTATTTGCAAAGTTCTAAGATTTTTGCAATGGTTCTCTTCTCACTCTAGTGGAATGACTGGCTGTTTGTTTTTGTGTACGAAATCACTTGAGAAGGATTGGTACTATATATAAGTGAAAGGCGTCAAGCCAGATCTTGACAATTTTCGGTTCTCACTCTCACTATGCTTTGGTGCATACAATTACATTTTTGGTACATAGAGTCCTCCTTGAAGACTTAAGCGGCGCTTACTTTGATACTTAAATAATATATGAGCATTTAATTCTATAAGAGTTTGGTAAATGCTCCATAAATACTACATGTATTTATCTACAGATCATCGCATATTTTTAAAATAGCACTTGGTACAGATGACTGATGACACTGATTGACGAAAAGCACACCGCGAGTAGTACACATTGATTTATATAATATACGAAACCTGGTTCGAGGGCCTAATAGAATTTGGGATTCGGGAGTGCCACATAAAAACTGAGTCCAGAGATCGAAATTGGGCAAAGTGTGTGTACTTACTAAAAGTCGCTTTGAATTTGTGGGAAGTATTTTTCCCACTTGACATCAATTGGAGTTAAAATAGGAGAGCCTTCCACTTCAGCCTGTCATCTGATGACTGAGGCTCTCTTGAGTTACTCACAGTTCTCATCTGGTTCTCATTTCCTTCAAATATCTGGATCTGGCCTTATTTACTTAAAACATTTTCCCCTCCAGGTCCAAATTTCTCACTAATAGTTACATCGAACGCCCATTCAAAGCACAGTTCAAACCGAGATTTTAGAACTAAAGTTTTCTTTGAATATGTACCTCTATCGGAGAAAGTTTGACAGTTTTGCAAAGTTTCCGTAAATTATTTCTATGCTATAGAGAAAGTTATGGAAAAAGGAAGGAGAAATATTATGACTTCGACTGACTTTCTCCAACAGGAAAGCTTTAACCTTTGCCCTTAGAAATTCAAAATTCTCCCCGCTGCCTGTCCTAGCTTGGCTCAGAGAACATGTCAACATGTCTGGATCCTACACCAGCCTACCGGCAGCCAGGAACAAAAGATTGTAACAATACAACAATACAATTACACCTTTCACAATGTAGTACTGTAATATCGTAGGCCGACAAAATGAGGCAGACTCCATTCCAGAGATACTGTATTAGGACCTGACAGGTCACACAGCGGAGCTGGGCTGGAAAATGGTAGAATCACTTTTGCGGCCCCCAGCTCCTCTCTTCCTTTAATCTGAGGCCTGGGACACGGAGACAATGACAGGGATCAGTCTGTCAAGCCCGGCTCAATAAGCCGCTGACAGGAGCAAGAGCTGGAATCGTTCTCCCGCCGCCGATTTGTTTCCCAAACACCTTCCGTCCCATACTAAGATCAATACTATGGGCCTTCCGCCTTCACATGGAAACCTGGGAATTTCCGGAACCAACAATGAGAATGAGTGAGAATGCGAATACTGAAAAATAGTGAAAAGTAGCGTTGGGAGGTCAAAATTGCATAGTAATGTGCCGGTTACGAATTAATTTGTAATTCTATAATCCACAAGTACTTTAGACTTGGTTTTTGTGCAGGTCATGTTTTGTCTTCATGGAGGTTGAAAGAGAGCGAATACATCCTGTACTGTCTGAATCTCTTAAATGAGAGCAGTTTCACCTAAGGAATACTGATGCCTAGCTTTTAAAAAATAAAATACTGTTTATTTTAGTAGTGCTCACAAAGCTAGGATCCGGTCAGTTTAATCTATAGGTTAGGCTTGATTTTCATTTAACCTAATTACCTATCGCAGGGTCCAGAAGTCACTATTTTTTAAATCTTCACCTAATACGTACATTATCAGCTATGTTAAATTGAGTCGAAAAGCCTGGAATATTTCATTCAACGATTTTATAGAAATGTTGATCCGCCGTATTCCATATTCCATCCGAAGGGCTCTGATTCCACATTTCATATTTTTCCATTGACATTGATCCCAACCCTAACCATTGCCTCCCGTCATAAGTAAAGGATGGGGTCTATTTATTTGAGCTATTCGGAGTGTATATGAGCCTATTACATAAGTGAACCCTTTCTACTGTAGTTACAGGTCCTACGTATTGGTAATGGTGGTTCCTTTCCCGGACCCCGGCCGTGGGTCTGCCTGGTTGAAAGGACGTGGAAGGACACATGCCTACGTCCCGTAGGATTCTATAGGAGCCGAGCCTTGAATAGGGAAGCCTGAAAGGAAATATCCGAGCCTTGGTCCGTACCTATCCCTCCATGCCTGCAGAGCGGGGAACCAGGAGCGCAGGAGGCTCTGGCTCTGCTCTGTAAAGCCTTGTTTCCTGATCCCCTAAACAATCCTCTTAGTTCCCTCACAGCATCCTCCACAATCCCAGCTCCTCCAGATCTCGATCTCGACGACGGAGATCAACTACATACACTCATAACTCCGGCCAGCCTATTACAGCGGCTATCCTGAATTTTTTACATTCTTCCTTAACGTCTACGAGATACTAAAATTGGGTGCCTCTGGCTTTTCCCACACTCACAATTGATATTTATACAAATCGAAGTCAACCGGGCAATTTCATGTCCATTCCAAGTTTCGACGCTACGCAGACACATAATATATCTAAACTCCCAACTAGTTCATTTAGTAAGTGAGTTGCTGTGTGCCATCGGAAGGGCTAATAGAGACACCCCTTCCGTGACTCGTGTTCTAAGTGAAGTTCACCGGATTCGTGCGTGTTGCGTGTGACGAGACCTACTCGTAGTTGACCTATAGGTTGGAACTGGGAGGGTTGGGGAAATCATTCTCTGAATTCTAGAACGTTTTAATTAGGACGTTACGAGTCCATGACACGAGTTCCCATAATAGCAGGCTCCGAATTCCGATCTGAAGAGTGTCAATTTCCGGTGTTCCAGATTCCGGATTGGAGACGTGGCAACAATTAGGATTTGAAGTGAGAGGTAAGGAGCACGTAGTGGGAATGGCATGTCCTAATCCTCCATCTAAGGCTTCCCACCAATTCCGAAAGTGTGGAGAAAGTTATTCCTGACAGGTTCCCTAATAATATTAATGAAACCGGGCCCGGAACGAGATCGATCGTAAACAAAAGGAAACTTTCCCTCCATACTACCTCATCTCGTCGATCAGGTTGGAAGGAACAGTGTACACTTTCTACGTCTGTTCTGTGATACCTGCCTCGTCAGAAGGGCTTCTGTTTCTGTCTCTATCTCTATTCTGTATTGTTAGGATCCACTCCAGGGCATTTTGTTCTCATACCCTGCCTAGCCTATACTATGCTTTTCCTGTGGCAAAATCCATCATTTCTTATTTGTTCATCCAACCCAATTTCTCTATATATTTTCTGAAATGAAAGATGAGCCCACAAAGGTTTCTGGCTCCGCTTTTTCTTTTTATTATTTGATTTTTACCCGAATCGGATCCAGGATGTTGACAAATACAAAGAGATCTGCGGCGTACAAGGTACAAAAGAATTGGGAAGTTATTGACTTGACTTCTGTTGTTCTTTCACTTTGATATGTTCGACGGTAGAAGGTATTATAGCATGGAGTGTTTAAGATCTGAGCTGTTTAGATGAAATCCTGATTACTGTAGCTTCCCGGACCGAATTAAGATTAAGTGAGCTCCCTCTAATTGATTGAAGAGACTCCTAAGTTCCAGACTAATATATTATGTGTCCAGAATTCCTGAGGATCTCCGAGCACTCCTGGAATGGAGATAAATGGGACTCAATAGGCCCTTGTGGGGCATTACTAAAATTAAGTGCTCAAGATTGGGACTGTATATGACTAATAGAGTCCTCCTGGTTTTAAACAAGTCCTAACCCTGGTCTGAATTCTTTCCCACTAGAAGAAGCCCCGCTCTTGTTTACGTAATATTAGCTAAGAGGCAGCCTCCAACACGGATTTGACACTCTTGACGGAGGGCCTCTATTAAAGTATCTAAATATACCCCACTTTGGGCTAATAATCTCACAACACGCATAAATAAAATAGTTTGCTCGGAGAGGGCATAAATGTGATGTTAGGCACTCAGTGGAGATCACAAGGGACAGGGACCACTCTCTCAAATTAGCCCCACTTTCGGTTCCATCCGGTGAGCGGAAGAAAGAGCGACTCCAAATTATTGTGTACACGCGTGTTACGCACATGAGCCCATTTATATTCCAGTCCATTTTCTGAATTCAGTACCTTCGATTTTCCTCTCTTTCTAAAAATACAAATAGGATCAGAATTGTGTTGAATTTGTAGGGATCATGGATGGCCTTACATGGAAGTTACAACTTTCAACTCCTCCCATGACTCCCAATTTATAATGTATATTTTGGACACTTTCCACGTCGTTAGAAGCTATAGGCACTTACGAGGCCACGGTGCCCAGACATGTCCCAGCCTTCCGTTTCCCAGGAACTCAGTCATTGTCAGGGTAGTGCGCTAGCTGCGGGTCCCTACAACATAGAGTTCCATGCCAAGACCAGGCACACACCCATCACACCAAAATCCTATCTTTTAGGTCCTACTGGAAGGGAACAAATCCGTCGAAACATAATAGATTGTTGGCCTACCTTCCAACTCCCCCCATTCATCCTTCCCACTCTGTGAACATAAAATGTGGACTACGGGGACGGGACTATATCTGTTCTGTAGAAAAGGCCGTTTAGGGAATGGAGCTCCGTCACTCAGCTCAGGCCAGGCCCTGGGAAATGGGCGGTTTAATGTTTAATGGGTTAGTGGAGGCATTAGAGGAAGCGGACCAGCGCAGCGCCAAACCGTAACCTGAATGGCATCAATAATGTGTCAAAATCATTAGGGGCAGGAAGGGGGCCCAGACCCAGCACCACCGACTCTCGTTCTAAATATGGGCAAAAGAAAAATAGCTTGTGCTCCTTCACTTAGAACAGATTGATGAGCCTTTTTTATGGGCGCTTCCCATGCAGGCCGGGTTTATAGGCCGGGTGACAGCTCCTTACAGCCACCGAAAATTCAGTCCCACTACATATGGGGCATGGGAACGATTGGAATTATGTAAGCATGGAGTGACGAAAAGACCGGAAAATCCAAAGATCTAGAGTATTTTAGCGTCAGACCTGAGATCATAGATCATGTGAATTGTGAATTATTGTACGAGCACACAAAAGATATGAAGATCAGCTAACTATTCCATCTCGATTTAGATAGACGTAATACAATTATTCCAAGCTTCAGTCGGCGCTGTACGTTGACATTGTCATCCGGCCCTAGGGCGTCGGTGCATGAAATTCTAATTTGTGTAGCCTTTTAATTGGATTACACTTTCCTTGTACATAACATATAAAGAACTTTAGTGTTGACACATGAGCATCCTGAGCCCTGGACCTGGACCACAGGATCACCTCTATGGACTCATTCCATATTCCATTCCTCTATTTGTAGAATCACCAGCACCCAGCCAAGCGTATGCATTGTGCCTAATTCGTAATTTTACATAATTGGGAATTGGGAGTACCAATTTCCAATTACTTGGGCGGGTTTGGTTTTTGGTACGCCAAATCTATTTAGTCAAATACTGAGAACCTATGTGTGTCTGCAAAGGAAGGAAAGGGCCCGAAGCCGTAGGAATCAATTTCTATGTTCCCTGTAATATGCCCCGAGATTCAAGAGTACGCATTTAGTTGGCTTGCAAAAATAATTCTACATACGGTTGTCCATGATACAAGGTACTGGGAGATCGGGGACTCCTGCCTGGGAATTTGTACTCGTAGATGTATATAGAAATAGAGATTGTCATGCATATATAATCGAGCCCGAAACGGAAACCGTGGTCTTGTTCCCGGTTCCCGGCTCTTTCTATTTCCTCCCGTACTAAAAACCGCCTTTCAGCAGCTTGGGACCAAAAGCCGTGAGTAGCGAAAGAGGAATTTCAGAATAGGCCTTGATAATTTACACTGACGCCAGGAAGCGTTGCTATGCGAATAGCAAAACATGTTTAAAAAAAACGTTCCAGAAATTTAATTTTTCGAAAACTTAACTTCTGTTTCTCTCTTTCTGAAAGTCTCATAAATATGAGTGTTTCGAAAGTTTGAAATACGTTTCGTACGTTAGAAACTTTTAAATCTATAGTTTGCAATAGTATATTCCATCAGAATAATCCTTTAAATCAGGTACACTATTTGTGTATTTTATGTGTATAAAATAGGCTATTATTAAAAAATCTAATAGAGCACATAAAAAGCAAAGAAGCAGCCATGAAGCTAAAAAGGTCTTATTATGCGTGATTACATGCGGAGCATGACCCAGGGACGGACAGACGGACAGACAGACTAGACCATCCCATAAAACCTTTCAGTCTAAAACCAATGAGATCGTTTGGGATGTCTTTGATAAGATTTTTATGCAAATGGTTCAGGCTCCCCTCCGATTCAGGTTCCAGGATCCTGCCCCTGCTAGATGCTTCGGGATTATTTCTAAGGAGGAAGGTGGATTATGTCTTTCCAGCTCCAGCCATATTACAAATATTTTCTTTTTGCTGGGCCTCAACTTAATTTAGAGAAGCTTAGAATATATTAAAATTCATAAGGTTTTTGAATGGGGGCTTGTCCTCTGCCCTTCTGTTTGGTCCCAATGATTAAATTCTGAATTTTCGGCGTCATCAATCTTCATTGTCAGGCACTGACGCCGAATTAGGGAGAAAGTTTTCTTCCGGCTTATGCTTATCAAAGTAAGACTTGACTGGGGACTCCCAAACTCAGTTTTCAATTTAATTCTATTGACTTTCCCCAAAATTTCGAATCACATTATACGGAACGAAGATTCAATCTTTTTCTCCATTCTGCCGCCCTGGATCCGAAGACGTAACCTCATTTCGGGTCCTAAGGATCCAATTATTGAGCTCTCATTTGAAGTAGGTCCGTACATGGTAATCGATTCCGGTGATGGGGGACATAAATCAGAGTCGGAGGCCGAGGTTCCCCACATCATAACAGTAATATTTCCCGTGGAGCACAAGGCTCAACCTTATCTTCTATGTTATTAGAATCCATAATCGTTTGAGGGATGCGGCAATTCCCTTCACTTAAGCACATTCAAAGGATGTCGGATCTCGGTCCTCTTGAAATATTGTAACTAGGCCTGGCTTGGCTTGCCTTGGCTTCTCAACGAGGAAAGACATTTCAATTTCAGCCCCCAAAGCCTCTGCGGCTTTTACTATCAGTATCAATTGATGCCCAGTGCTTTAGTGCATTCCTTCCCTAAGGAAACATTTTCATAGATCTTGCCACTGACCCGGGACTTGGTTCCATTTTGATTTGGGGTCAGGCTCCCGGAATTTTGGTTTATGTGTGAACTTTTGGTAAGCGGAATGTGATTTTTTGTCGGGGAACCGGGTGGCCATGTCTCTCATAGGTCAGCCTGGCCTTTTTGTGGCAGATCATATAATGATAACATTATGAAAGTCTTGGGGATATTTCATCCCGTAATAGGGTCCAATTGGAGGGCCCAAGTGTGAGGATCTATTCTTATCCCTAAACTATGGCTGGGCCTCTAATAAAAGTAAAGCCCGATCAGGCCTTCTCCGGTTCCTGGGAGTAAAATTTAATGTTACTTGGCCTGAGTATGATCATGATCCCGCATCCCGTATTCCCGTTATTATATTTTTCCGCGAAGAAGCTGGGATTTTTTCGGCAAGAAGAGTAGATATGATATAATTCAGTATTAATGGGTGAATATTATAATTCTGATCTTACCAGGGAAACCAAAGGCATTCCTTGCCAGGCTCAGACCGAGGCGGGTAGGAGGCCCCTGCATAAATAAATTATTCATTTCCCCGGAAGAAAAATAGGAAAGCCTAGATAGGTTTGATAAATGTTTAAAATTTCCAAGATAAAGTACCTGCCGGCTCCTACTTCCGCTTCCTCCGCTTTTTCACCTAAATAAATATCTACCATTTTTCCTGGCCAAACTTTTGGATCTAATCTCAGAAGAGAGTCAGTGAAAGGCAGCTATACTGGTCCGGATAAAAAAATATACCTGAAACGTCGCTTAAACTTGAAGATTCTCATATTTACGGGCCCTTATTTAGTCAAAATACTCCTTGCATTCTGTTAAAGGCCGTTAAGTAATAATTTAAATCTTCCTACAGATCTCTTTCTTGTATTTAAACCAAATTACTAGGTAAGTCTAAGATAATTATGGTTTGTTTTCTGTTTCCAGCAATATATTAATTTTGAAGGAGTAAAATGTTTAAATTTATTTTAGATAGTAAATCATTTAAAGCCGGGACCTTCTTTATTCCAATTTAGTAGCACTCCGCTTTATGTCGTGTCCAGCCTCCCCGTCATAAGCCGCACAATGGAATCAAATTGAGAATGACGAAGTGAATTCAAGGCCCACTTGCTCCTTACACATACTGCTGTACACCTCAATGAAAAATTGTTCCCATTGTAGGAGCCTGGAGTCTTTCTCCTTAATCCAACAATGCCTGGCCAGGTCCACAGATGTGGGGAAACACAAAAGGCCGGGACCTTACCTTCCGCTTCGCAGGACAAGGAGCGTAATATACAAAGGGCTTCCCTCTCCCAACAATTTTGAAACGGAATAATAAATCCGTTGGGGAGGAATGCGGCGGAGGTATTCTAAATTCTAAATTCTGTAGAGCCCCTTCATCCATAGAGGCCCTTTGAAACATTTATTAAGCCTCGAGGAGCCCATTTAGATTCAACCATAAAACTGAAGCACTTTTTTCAAGGTGAAACATCCCAAGATCCAGAATCCCCTAATCTTACGTAAGAGTGACGAGAATAGTATCATGTCGAATGTCGAACCTAAAGTGATAAGGGAGGGATCATTGATTGACACTTCCCATCCCTTCGGAGGTTAGGTAATATAATACTCGGTGGAGTGTTACGATAATCCCTCTGTCCCTCTCCATGGATAAGACGGGCCAGATAGTGATAAGATGGGGATGGCGGAATGCTCTAATGGTAAGGTGAGCGATTGATTTATGATCTTCAGGGTTGGGGGCTCAGGCAGATCGTTTCCCAGGACCTCAGGTGTATCGTACCCATAATGTATATTGTATATTGTGCTCATATTTTATGATTAAAATACATCCATTCCAACCGAAATGAGATTTTCTGAAGCCACACAGGATTTTTCTATTTATGTTGGTCTTTATCAACATAATTCTGCCTCAGTCGGTCTGCAATTTGTTAGAATTAAAATATACCTGATGCTGTGTAGGTAGCAAAGAAGAAATAGCGCCTACACAAAATTTAGGAATTAAGATATTCAGGTAGGAGGAGTTAAGCCATCAAATTACGGCTTACGGCTCACAGCATACATCAAACAGTCTTCCGCTAAAAAATAATAAGGAAAAACTTAAGAGGGCTACCTAGGACGTCAGAACTTATTGTACGGACTACTTACCTGCATCCAATTTCCAAATCAGAAACAGGAATTGCGAGCCTGACTAATATTATTCGAATTTGAGTGAAAGGGAAAATTACAGTGCCTGAGCCTTTTTGACGTCCTTCATCCCCCGCACATGTCATCCACATCCACTTCATCTTTAAAACTACCTACCTACTACTCAAAACTTAAATATTCCGTACTACTCCAGGGCAGGCCTTCTGTCGCTTGTGCATTGCCTTTCACGTAACATGCAATTTTGTGCAGTCTCTAGAGAATGACTCTATTTACTCGGGTTCCGAAATACTTGAGGGCCTACTACAACTTTGTGTCCAAATTCCAAGCTTACAATTTTACCCAGACTTCTGCAGTGGACTCCTGCTGCTGATGAAAGGGGAAATCAAGATTGATTTTTGATATACCAAAAGTGAGATATATATAAAGGAAGTATTATTACTACGATGGCAAGTTCGGTAGACTTCAAAGTTCAAAGAGAGACTAAGTCTTAATGTTTCAGACCTAAATTCATATTTTTACTCGTGGTCACAGTGTGAGAGAGGGAGAGATTTATAATGATTCTTCAGCGGGTAGTCTCTACTTTCTACCTGACTCCTCTAAAGTAGAGATCGTTACGTACTCTAGTACCATTAAATAAAAAAGTAATTAAGATATCCGAATATTTTATAATTCAAAATTTAGGTAAATCCTAAACGCTCCCGTGCTGGGATCTTGGTATAAACTATGCATATGCACGGATCATTTGCAAGATTGTATACTTACGTAAGAACGCATAGAAGCATTAGGTAAGAGCTCAGATTTAATGACACCAAGTGGCTCTCCATTCCCTGGAGTCCTATTCTGTTTCTGTGGCTTTTCTACAAATCCTAGACTTCCCCTGCATGAATTACTGGAGGTCGGCCTAAAGGGCAGACTTAGGCCTAATTTCCTCGAAGAAGGGATAGGTAGCACTCTGTGGTTTGGGACTTTGTTTCCAGGCTAGACCCAATTTGTCCCTAAACACGGCATTCAAAATAATTATTGGTGAGCAGCGTAGTTGGCAGAACATTAATTTAAATAGGCAGTCGGGAGCCTGTTAGCTCACATTGCGTGTACTAGAGGCTAATAGGACGATTAGTTCACACCAGGGGACAGACTGCGGAGTCCCTATTAGGAAGCTCAATGGGACCGCAGGCGGACCATCCACGGTGCTCCCGGGTCCCTTAAAACTATCCTTAGCCGTCTATTTAGCTAAATCACCTACTAAGTACGCTAATTTGCATGCCTCCAGGTTCCGGGCACCCAACAAGCCCTTCCTTTGTCATCCTAGCAATAAACACAATTTCTAGCCCCTTTGTGTTCCATGAGAACTAAGCTGGAGGTGTAACGAAAAAGAGCCGCCTCCTGCGGCCAAGTCCGAGCTCCGTTAATCTTCCGAAAGTCAATATCAATATCCGTCTGTTCGCTCAGCCTCCCACGAGGGAAGGCCTGGGGTCTCATTTGTTGAAGCCTGGCTCCAGCCATTACGGTTACAATTTGATGGATACAGCCGACATATTGACTTGACACTCTGCTTGAACGTAATGAGAAAATGAGTAATGAGACTGTTTTAAAAAACGTTTGGTTTCAAGTTGGGATACATTTTTAATACATTGTGCTCAGAGGCGGCTACTTAGATTTGTACTTGACAAGGATTTGACGTAGCTTCAATCCGAACCAAAGTATTGATTTACGGAGTGCTGTATTATTTAAATTGACGTAGTTTTCTGCTTATTCTGGACTCTGGTCTGTAGAATAGACGGAGAACAGAGTTTCATTTTACTAAATGGAACTATCTTTTCTTGCCCGAATAATTCCCTAGTTCGGAATTCCTGGAGCCCCCTTCCCCTCCAAGGCAGCTCTTGTCGTTAAGGAGATGGGTCGGACTGGAGAGACAAGGCACTCGATTAATCAGCTCGTGTCACGCAATGATGAGAGAAAACATAGGCAGGCGGGCTGGAGGGGGGACCAAATTACATGTACTAATGTATAGCCCGGCTTGGGAGGGATGATTGTGGTCTCGAGTCATCATATTAAGGAGCCAGTGTTGTAGACTCTTCATTCTGGCCCTATAAGCCTCCATGGTGCTTGATAACTACTTCCTTTCTCTCCCGCATAGTTAGAGCTATCTATCCATCTCTTGACTTTCTCTTCCTTCGGCAGAGAAAGCTGTTTTCATTTCAAATTAAGCAGTTAGAGCCCTCCCAAAGCCTGACTGCGCTGCGGTTTCAAGGAGCCATAGACACTGGGAAGCGGAGCCCGCACTTCGTTTCCAGTTTCAATTCCAGTTGGCTCAAGCCTCGAGACTAACCCTAAATATTTTGTTAAGGGAAAGCAGGGGGCGGCACCGAAAATCGGGAGTATTTCTAAATCACTCATATTTAACATTGGATTTGGATTTAGAATTTCTGAAATACCGTATAAGGAAGAATTCTCTGTATCTAAATTAATTTCTCACGAAGCCTTTATGAATGAGCAGATCATAATGTGTATAATAAGGCTGAAGAATTACTCTGAAGGAAAGAACACTGAAAACGAGTTAGGATCTATTCAATACTAGTTCGCCCCTTTTACTCACGTATTGGTAAAACAAATGACTAGGCACAGTGCAGTGCGGTTATCTGATTGAATAATAATAATAGTGACTACCCCGCCCCAGGCTACGATAATTAATTTTACTGGCTTCTTTTGTAACAAGACACGCAAGGCATCCATAATTCATAGTATTTATTTACCTTGGGTCCACTCATATTTAAGAATTAACAAGCAGTGGCATACAAGCTGCCTCCTCCGCGTCAAGAGCCAACAAATAATGCTTCAGGAAGGAACTAGTAAGACATGACTATGTATTTAGTTTTGGGAGCTTCACACATTGGCGTGTATTGAAGTCTCCAGGCAGAACTGAGGCCAAATATACCAAGGCCTGCGAAGTGCGAGTGGGAAGAAGTTCGGAGTTATTCCCAGTTCCAAAGTCCAAAGTCCAAACTTTAACAGCTACGTTTTTCAGGATCCAGAACCTTACAAGTCACAACTCAGGAGACAAGTTTTAGTACTGCATACATAAACAGGTACCGTTCCATCATCATAAGTTTTGATCACATCAGATTAATCCGACCCATATGCCATAACTAGTCAAAAGGCCCGAACTAAAATGGGAGCAGACTGACTGGAGTAATTATATACAGCCCTAGGAAATCCCTCTCCGTAATAACAGGACTAGAGTAGAAGAGAGAGCTCAGTGATCATAGTAATTTCGGAGAGCAGGAAACAGTGGAGCACAAGCAAACTTGAATAATTTGCAGTTGACGTTGATTCGAGGTTCGAGGACTCATCATCCCACTAGAGTCTATTTTCTAGCCTTAAAATGATCATCACTCTCTTCAACCTGCAAGCACGTGCTCTCTAAGCCAGCACGCTCCATTTCGCGTAAGAATACCCCTAGTAAATATCAGTGCTGACAATTAGTTGTCTGAATTTTAATAAAAACTTGTAACAAATGTTGTTTTAATTAATAGTAATTAAATTAGGACCCGCCCTAAGAAAGTTCATGGGAATGTACATTCAAGTTGGAACCATGTCGTACTGAGCAGTACATGTTATTACCTGGGCAGGCATGGGGCCATGCCTCTTGCATTGGACTGCATGCGTACCAACTTGCCACCTTTTTTCTATAGCGTTTTCTCGGTGAAGGGGCTAATTTGTGTTAACCTTTAAGGTGTTAAAACTGTACATAACTCATATTCTTACTACTTACAGAGTTGCATAACTTAATCTAAACAATTTTAACATATGCACTATTTCCACACGTAGGATTTATAAGACGGAAAGAGAATGGCACGAAAAGTATACAGCCATCCACAACATGCTGCAAGACCTATAAAATAGACCAAATACATGACCGAATTCAACAGTTTGTACGAAGGGAGTGACTCATTCTGGCACGACACACGTGGGACTTAAAACTTAAATCTGGAAGAGGGGGGACGTGCTCAGACGATGAGAGAGATTCTTCTAAATTGAATTTAGGGCTTGATACTCTAGGACAGGGTTCTAACCCTTCCATCCTCTTTTCCGTTTCATTACAAAAGTAATTATTCCACTCACTATTCAGGATTCATTCAATTCCAGAAGAGTCCTTTGGAGCTCTCGAGGAACAATTAATACTCTGCATGCCCAGGAACTTTTTTTTATGGACACAAGTGTCATAATAGAATTTCCGTAGCTTCGGGAATTATATTTTTTACAAAATTCCGTAGTACTGCTATCGTACCAAAAGTACTTTCTCCTGGTGAAAGTAAAATCAATGTTTAACCTTTGACTTTTCTCAATTTTAAATGACATTTACGTTACGTAAAAAAGTATACGTGTTGTGCTGCATTGTGTGCAGCCAGTTGTTTATGACTAGTGTAATTCTTTACACCTGCAAGCTTATTGATGTCACGTTCAAAGGTCCAAATGTTGGACGAGACCCCGTGCCCGACACATGACAAACTCCTCTGCTGTGCCTAGCGCGCCTGGTTCAGTCTCCAAGATGTGAGCTTATTGAAAAGAGGCTGGAAGGGATTTTGAGGAATAGACTAGATGTTATCAGTAGTGGTAGCGCTCCGGCCTAATCCCAGAAAGAATGAAGGGCTCAGAATCCGTCAGACTACGCATTATTGGACTGGTTCTCACTTACTCACTGGAATAGGGCGGCTGGCTGGCTGTATCTGTTCTGGGGTCGGCCCAAAGAATGACGAAGCCCGTTGGTCCAATCTGGCCTTGATGGATGGACTCGGATCAACTGACGTCTTCGGACAATGGGAGGCTTGAGGAAAGCAAGGACTCGGCCAGAATTGGATCTTCCCCCCAGAATAGCCACCAGTTCTATTCTCTGCCTTGATGTACTAAATGTAAAGGACGAGGTTTAAGAGGATAGCGGAAAGCATGAATGAGCTCCAAGGCCCTTGATCTCCTCCGGATACTCATCTGTAGGATGGTGCAATGTCCATTACCATATACTACTCCCTCCTCTTTAGTTTCAAGCTAAAGTAAAAGCTATTCCCAATTTTCCTTTTACATTCTCAACCCTCGATGGCCAGGGTTAGATTGCACAGACTTAACTTTCAAGGCTGGACAGTTTGAGTGGACACGGATTGGAAATCTGGAGGTCGTCCTCCTCTTCCATGGGGAAAGATCAATGGGATATTTCAATCCGCATCCCTAGAGATCCATTTAGCTTGTAACGTAAATCCTGAAGGAGATTACGAAAAAACAGACAGGCTCTCTCTCAATCCCTATGGATCCAAAATGGGAATTTCTTAGAATTTGACGCTTCAAAACTTTTGACCTTTCATCACTTTTTTTGGTCTGCTGTCACCCGAAGAGTTCAGAATCGTTGAGATTCTACAATGTTACAGATGTATATGTACAAAATGTAATATTTGACATTTCCTTCCTTTTGGCTCAGGCATGCCGTTGAATTTAGAACCTTCCCATTGTTTACGCTACTCTCCCTCATTTGAATTTTAAATCTGTAAAAGGAATCAGTAAACAGAGTCCTCATATAAGCACTTGACTTAAATAGTATGTGGACCGGGCCCGGGCGGCAGGTCTCCTTTGAATTTATTTCCTAAATTAGGCGGGCTCATCCAGAGCCTTGGCACTCTAAGAAAGCGTCAACTTGGAACTTTTTACATATTTTGTGCCTCCTCGTATCGTCTTATCCCAAACTGGGATGCGGGATCTAGCTTCTTTCGTCCAAAATGGGCCTTGAGTGCCTGTCCTCATCTCATCACGTCCCCGCCTCTTCATCCTTAAGATTTAGCAGCATTAGGTTCGCCTCCCGTAAAAAATCCAGATGGACAGATAAGACAAGGCTCATCTTCCTCCTTTGGCACTGAATGGGAGAGAGGTTGAGCACCGTGGAAAATTCCAAGCCTCTTTAAGTTGGCAGAAAGGGGAACGGTGTAATCCGTCCGGCCCATCATCGACTCAACTGGCAATGACGGAGGTTGTTTTTTTGTTGAAAAAATTGTAGTAAAATACCTACTGCGGACGTGGATCGTTCCGCATTCGGGATAAGTAGTTAGGTACTCTTATATTCAGAACCTGAATATTGTTCAAAACAAGCTGGGACTGCCTCTGTATAGGCCAATTTGAAATGTATCGTAAAACGAATACCGTCGCCTGCACTCTTTTCATAAAACGAATATTTATTCTCCTTCTAATTACAGACACTCCGGCAGCATCGCTAGCTGGACAATTTAAATCCGCTTGGAAGAAATACAAGGACATGTAAGTAAAAATTTTGACGTTTCCAAATAATTTAGGTAAAATCCGGCCAAATTGTTGTTAATTTTCGCACAGAAGTTATGTCTGCCTAAACGTACGAATGTGTCGTGTAGTATAAAACTGAAATTATTGGTAGTATAGGATTTCTTAAGCCTAAGCACTCTTCTCGACTAAAAGACATTTGAGTCCGTGCCAAATCCTGTCGTTCGGTCCTAGGCATGTCTACTTAAAAAATGAAGACAGGAGTCAGTATAAAAAAGCTTAGACGAACTTGGAGTTCTTATGAGCCTGAGAGATAGGATAGTTTAGTGCGGCTTGAACTTGGAACCATAATTGTGCTCCCCATAGCGAAAGCGAGGCGGACACTTTTTTTTTCCATAAATATATAATACAGACCGAGAAGTCTCTGCAAAATGAAACGCCTGGCCTAATTTTTATAGTCAGGCTGAGGCGGGGTCATAAAATATAGTTTAGGGGAAAGATTATTATTATGAGAGTGCATGGATCCTGCAATATTTCATGGGCTTCATTTTTGCGCTGCTGTGAAGGATGAGCTTTTACTACTTTCCCCTTTCAAAACAAATCGTAAAATATGTACTTGGCTAGTTATAGACGCCGGCGTTGGAGCAGCGCTCCTGAATTTGCACATCCCAAGCTAAGCCCTGCTTCTACTTTAGCGGTTTCGAAGGATTTCGTATGCTCTAATAATTTTCTGGATTCGGAATGCAAATATTTGCCTATAAGGATTACTACATCGTTCTTATTCTGATTATCATGCAAATTCAACTCTCCGTCCCGGACTCAGAAAGGCCCCTTAAGCAGATAAAAAAACACTGTAATTTTAAAAAAGAAACCTGTAACTTTTTATTACTATTCTCGAATGGCTTGAGTGCAAATAGAAATGCGGGACGGCAATTAAAGGATAAAGAAAGGAAAAAACCATTTAACGGTATAAGCAAGTAGCGGAGAGCACAAATAATGTGAAACCTCAGTCATCATAACACTATAGAAGTAATTGGAAAATAATTGCTTATACTAGTTGTGAAACGGCTTAGTGGTTCTTGCGTTATAATTAAAATACTTTGAGACCTGGACAAGGTCAATAGAATACCCTAGGTGGCCTCGGGCATTGCTGTTTGAAAGAGTTGGGTGATACGGTTCGCAGGACGCCTCACTTAAAAAAATAATTCCGTATTAAAGACGAGGTGACGTTAGAGTTGACCCGGAAGCAGGTCACCTGACAGATATAAATCGATTTCCGAAAACGGTTTTCCACTCGGTGGAGTGGTTCTCGAGTGATTGTGGCGCTGCCGACAGACAGACAGAAAAGTGAAAAGCATAAAGCAGCTCCGGTATTTAAAGAGAAAGTTTTCCTTCTCTCCTATTCTATGCAGAGTCCGTAGGAGCTGTAATAGGTTTATCTTTCCACGGAGCCGACTTAATCTTAACGAAGTATCTTCTTTGCCTCCTGAGACGCACGAAGGACCATGCACAAAGACTCTCTTATTAGTAGCTCTCAAGATTAGGGCCAAAAATTAGCATTATTGTACCCATAAGGTATGCCTTAGTGCATTTTAATAGCTACCCGTATAGAAGTACAAAAAGATGGAAACACGAGTAGGTATAGTGTAGAATTGGTGGACTGGAATTAAATGCTCAAAACAATGGACTCATATTTTGTTGGATTTAAACGCCTGTTCAAATAAAATGCTTTAATCCTTTGTCATTAAAAACAATTTTCCCCCATTTATTGCAGATCGTATAGTGTTGAATCACTTTTATAGAAAGTATTTTAGCTTATGAAACTCATATTGGAAATTCCGATAAAATAGAAAATTTCAAATTACGGAATTCCTTGCAATGAGGTGAAGTCACTCATCGATCTTTGTTTCCGCGAGATGCGAATTCAAATATTTGCATTAATTAATGCCTTCGAGTGATTCAGCAAAGTGGAAAGCCACAGACAACCTATAAAAGGCCTGCATCTGTATTAAGTGACATGAATATCTCGTATTTCATGGACACGAGAGGTGGATCAAATATCCAATCAGTCCGTTCTATGAACTTTTGTACTAGGCTCTTTTGTATTTCCATCCTATTCCTATTATGCAGTCCAGACTGTAGTAGACGTACCTACCGTTCCGAATTGTTTTTCAATCTACAATTTTTCGCTTTTCCAAGACTCGCTTATCATCCCAAATTGACGAATCATCATCTAAATCCATTGTATAATTAATTCTTGGCGCCAGCCTCTTTTTCCTGTTTACGTTCACAACCATCATCACATCTAGCTCCGCTCCTCCTTTATCAGGCAGGCAGCTCAAGTGTAAACTTCCTTGTGAATTGTCAGCTCGGCTCAAGGTTCCAGCTTCCATCCCATGTCAGAATGGGCCTTTAGATCTATTTTGACTATAAAGTGCGTCACGAGACGAGATGAGGTCCCCCTTCTTCTATCTAATTTTTCGTAACATGATATAAGCCTACGACCTCGGATCCTTTTTACGATCTGGCACTCCGGTCGACTGAACTCTATCAAAGTTTATTAAGTCGGACAAGTTCCATAAAAATTATTCCGTTTCCAGCCCAGTGCCCAAGACTGAATGTGCGGTGACACGCCTGGGAATTCTGTCCATAATGCCTCCTCTGTCTCTAGCTCCTAGTTCTGTGAGTGGGCTCATTCAATCAAATCATTTCTAGTAATCAGATACTACAGAGCAGAGAGTCCCTCAAGAGAGGCTTCTCGGGTTATTGAGGCTAACCCATCCTACGCAATAAATTACAATTCACAATAGGACAATGTAGATAATTGTCCTGCAAGCTCAATGTTTTACGATGCACTTTTAGAAGCCAAGCTAAGAGTTTTCGGGGACTGAGGAGGAAGAAACTCAGAATTATAGAGCTAGGAGTAAATAGAAGATAAAAAGCAGAAATTCCGCCCCTGTTATTTTAAGCTTAGCCGTCTCAAGTTCAAAGCTCAGGCTCAAGCTAAGTAAAGTTGAGTCTCAAATGCGTCCAGGATTTATTTCTTCCTAATGCTCAGAACGGAGATGAGTCTGTAAGGGATCTCCGGAGTCACTCTCGCCGGCACCCGCCTCTGCTTCCTTAGACTTGAGAAATTGGATGTTAAAGAGTTGACTCCCTGTCTAAATTCTCTTTTTTAAACGATGACATGTTGGGTCTACTTTAGCTCTTCCAGCTGGCTGGCTCGTCTTCCCTTTTAACAGGGAAAATAATAATAATATTACGGATCCCCCTTTCGGCTCTCTTCTGGAGATCCGGGAGGCATGGGCTCCTCTTGGCTTTTCCAGAAAATGAAATCTGAGCCGCCTAAAGTAAGCAGACATGGATCCGGACAGACTCTAAAACAAGAAGGGAGATTTACAGGATCTCAAATAAATAGGGTGAAGAGTGCAAGGATCTTTCCTATGTAGGATTATATATTTTTGTCGGAAAGTACCAAACCAAACCAAGGCCGTTAAGACTTGGTCTACAAAAAGTAGTATTGTTTCGCCGAAGGTTGTAGTTATTTACAGAAGCTGAGTATTTTCCTGAAAAATTCCATCCTTGACTTTCTCCTCTAGCAATCAATCAGGAACGTGGTGTAATTGCTGTCAGCCTCACGTCCCGTAACAATGGTAATGAGTACTACATAGTAGAGGAGCAGACTACAGTAGTATAAGGTTGGAGTACGTGTCAAATGACTCTCTGCCGCTGCTTTTCATTTGAGCCTATTAGTCCCTCAGACTCTTTCCCTCTGCCCAAAGATTACCGAGGCAGACAGGAACCCCGTTCTCCTATTCCTACAAAGAACTGGAAACCAGACACCGGGATCTGACTTATTGTGCAGCAGAATATATAAATATCTCGTAGTGCCTGATTTTCCGTATCTCTAAACTGCCTAATGGTCCTACAGGGAGCTGAGTGAAGGCAGGCAGAGGTGAACAAGAACATAAATCACTGTTATGACTTCTGGGGAACTCACATGCCCTTAATGGAAGACTATTTTATGATTTCTAAATACGTGGATATGGGAAGTGAAAGGGCCTTCCTAAAGTACAGACTAAACAGAGAGGGGAGACTTGAGCCATAACCAGTAGAGCCTTATCCCTCCTCCAGAACAATGCTTGAGGACAAGTTCAGAAGTGCTTTTTCTGTATAGTGGTCTCTGCTTTCTTTCTGATTTTCCTGAATAAGAATGAGATCCAGGAGGGGTGAAATATTGAGGGAGGGCAGAATGAGATGGAGTAAGCCTACCTTAAGGGGAGGAAATACGTGGAGTGGAAAGGAAAATTATGGACAGAAGTGGGAATAAAGTACTATTTCATGTAAACTCATACGTACATATTCCATTGTTTTAGGCGGGGTTTATTATTTCAGAGGGCCTTAGAATTTGTTGGGGGGGAGATACCTAGTATTACTGTGGATTTTGCATGGCGGGTGCTAGTTGCATTGACCCTCGAAATATATAAAGTATGAAAACCTACATACAAAATATTATACAGTAAGGTTTTAAAGTGGGACGGTCCGCCGGATTTAATTTTATCAGTCCACATAACCTCGTTCTAAATCAGGTTCATACACGTTCGGGTAGCCAGACTCCTTTCCTTAATGATTTGCTTACTCCCCTGATTAAATTACTGAGGAAGGGAACGGGGCTACATGAAACGTGTA
>JAQFZY010000594.1:0-24498 GCA_034696285.1 Hypogastrura burkilli | reverse complement strand
TTTACATAAGCGTTGGTATTATATTATTTATGTTCATATAATTATATTTTTGCACGCCGGAAGCTGAATTCTAAACCCATTAGTTAAAGAGTAAGCATCTGCTAATTGAATATGAGGTAGGCCAATCACAACGAATTTGGTTGAATAATTATGGGCATGCTAAATTAATGTAAGATATTTGTGAAGATAGGTACAATTAAACTATTTATGGCCCCGCCCATTTTAACCAATGTTCCGGGAGCCGATTTATGTTTTTAGCATAACATCTACCAAAGGGAGACTAACTTAAAAGCGTTTGCGGCTAAATGCTAGTTTTTGCTCTGCGTAACTATTGTTAAGTCAAAGTAGCGGTTTTGGAGAAAGTAGAAAGCATTCTGAACTTTGCTTGTGTAGGATCATCTACACACTTACATATAGCATCTCAGCCATTCCCTGTTCTATCGTATCTATTATATATGCGGAAGTTACGTTGACCTCGTATGACCTTTTGTCAAGGTTTTCGAGCACTGCATTTTAACCTTAACTGGTTATCGAGTTACAGACGGGTGCAGGAGTCGACGGAGAGGAAGTGAGCATTGTTTATAATTAGTGGCTCGAGTTTTGTTTTGTAGGAGCATGGGCTGCCATCTACTCTTACCGTAGGAGTTAATTCCTGCGTATGTACATGGAGTTTTCAATTCGAATATTTATGGGCTCCAACTTGCCGCATTTACATTGGGCGCAGTGGATGGGATTCTTTGAAAAAGAATTGGAGAGCCTTTTTGCCCTGTCAGCCGGGTTTCTGTTGCAGACCAGATGTACAGTTCGGTATTCCGTGTGGGTGGACTAGGTTTACAGACAGGCAGACGAGGTCAAACTCAAAACGTCTCCAGTCCAGATGATAAATAGTCAAACATCAAGCAAACACCCGATGATGCCCGAACTGTGTATTAATACCTATTAATAGATTTCTCCTTGTCATCTCGGCTATATTGAAAACGAAAACATCGCATTTAGATTTATAAGAACAACTGAGAAGTGACACCACTACTTGCTGGACAGGAAGGTTAACTGGAAAGCTACAGACAAAACTATTTAAATTAGGTTAGTCTAACGAGTCTCTGTTTAACTAGCAAGTAACCCATAACTCATAACTTCAAACCTAGACGTAGACGTCGACCTTTTTTGTCTTAAGGGCGCGCGCGCCGCGCTCACTAGTAACAAGTACTTACATTGAATTGTTGAATACAGTTTCGCCTTGAAACTGTGTGCACTTACACTACACACACCGTCAGCTCACTATTTATTACTACTACTATTTTAACGCTTAATGATATGGTCGCGATTTACCTTTTGATTGACCTACCTTTACCTTTACAACACTGAGTGTTGAATTAAGCTTTACGGTTTGTTATGGTTTTACACAAAACGAAAGCATATCGTAACGCACAATGAATGATGCTGTCATTAGTTATTTCGGTACCTTAATATAGCCAGGTCGAAACAGATAGCATACTTACGTAATTCTAATTCGTGGTAGTTCTAGTTCCGATTACGAATTGCTTACGTTTTGAAGTATACACGGAAACTTATTTTTAACAGCCATTCCTACAGTTAAACAGTGCTACAGCGCTTGAACAAAGTCGTTCCTCACTCATCATTTAGGTAACCGCTCTTTGACGTGTGACACAACTCGAACATGAATTCTATTCAGTTTTAATTTTCGTATTACTTATACTCTTTCTTAAATCAAAATTGTTTAGCAGCCTGCTGCATTCGCAGTGTTTAAATAAAGGAAGGTTGGGAAGGACTTTTAAGTTGTTAGTTTGTAGTTGTAACATTTGTATTTTTCCACGCTTTGTTTTATACCCGAATATAATCAAACATAGCTGCACGCTGATCTTCGTGTTATTTTATTAGGGAATTTTAGAGACGGAAGTAAAAAGTTCCATAGTTGAAATGGCAGCTAACTCTGGAGGAAGTGGAACACCGCCGATCCCGAATCTGGTCGATTGGAATACAATGATTAAGCCGTTTGTAACGTATTCGGTTGGGGCCTTGTCGAAGGCAGAGCTCATGTCCCTTATCAAGGCGATTATTGAAAGGTAAGTAGTCAAGCGCTAAATACACCTTAATTAGTATAAAGTAGCCCAGTGACGCGACGTCATTTTTCTCTTTAAAGCAAATCAGATTTGGTCGACACTGTGTCCACAACTCACCCTCACTCTGTGTTCTACGATGTTGTCACGGTCCTTTCGGCTCACATCCTTACAGTTTCAACCAATACGGATTTATGTAAGCCAAGTACTGCGTGTCAATTTGGTAATTTGAAACAGTATTTAGCACCTAAAACATGCTGATGAATTTTACTCCCCAGTGTCAAGGTCAAGCGTTCCTGTGGCGTGTCAAGTATCCAGGATTTTGTGTGAGTCTCTCCTGGGAAGATTCCCGCATATTCTCCGATCCTCGCACCCAATATTATCAATCAAGACTTACATCAACGTCATTCAGGTGAGTGAGAGTCATACTCATGCAGTAAAAGTAAGCAGTCTCAACAGTCATGGACACACTACAACACCGCTATATTTTTACGGGGTTATGATTTGAATTGGGTAATTGTTACTGTGCGTTGCTGGCTTATTGATTGCAGGAATTCTGTACCGGAAAGGTTATTCTCACACAAGAAGATGTGAGCAGTATGCTAGCTCTGCTTAAAACGCAAGAGTTGCCCCCCAAGATCCTGTCAACGTCACCAAGTGAGTTAACCTTTTTCATAAACAGTTACCCCTGCCTTGTTAAAGTTCATGACAGGACTAAGTGCGCCTTTGCGTTGTCATTTCAACTCTTCTCTGTCTCAATAGGTACATGGGACAAAGACGGAACTACTGCTTCTGTGAAAGAGAGTCGTCGAAGTCGGCTTGACCCATCAGTCCTGCTATACGACCAAATTGCTTTACCGGTGATTAGTATTCCCACTGGAAAATCAATGAGCGTAAGATAGTTTCCTTACCTTGTGTGTAATCAAGCCAAGCAGAAGACTGTTTTTTGAGCATTATTAATCTTCCCCTCCCCTATTCGCAGGAATTGTTGGCTCAAGAAGTTAATCACATCTTCCAAACACTTCGTGCTAGTCAGAAGTTTGTAGAAGTTTGTTTGTCACTTCCACACCTTAAGGCGCTACACCTGGAAAGCGTGAATTTACACGGGGATGCAGTTCGTAGCTTTTATAGCAAAGTGATTGGAAAGAATTCCGTGTAAGTTCTTATGAGATTGTTTGAGAGAACACCATAATTCACTAGCCAAATCCAATATTTTCATTTTGTTTCTTAACAGTCCTGATCTTCAAGTCCTGTTTGAAGAGCTGAATTTAGTATACCGTCTGCTATCCATGCCACTCTTCTCCCCGCTGTCTCCATCGGATGCCCAGCACTTAGCTCTTTTGGGCGTATCGACGCTTTTCTCCGCATTTGTTGTCATTCAATACTTTTACGGACTGTCGGCTCAAGTTCAAGGTCAGATTGTAGCTGGTGGAGCTCCTCTGCCGCATACAGCCAACTTGACTGAAGTAGATTACAACATTGGGATTGGGATTGTGTCTCAGGCAATTTGGACTGAGAAAAGAATTGCTTTCATACTGAAGGAGGACACTGGGTTGCCGCAGTTGGTACGCCTTTCGACATTCATAACAATTTTATTTTATGAATATCTTCCCCTACTAAGTAAGATTTTGTTTGTGTTCAATTTTCAGAGTTCCCTGAACTTCTGTTTCATGATGTCAAAACTAGTCACCCAATGTATTCACTGTTACATGACACATGTCAGTTCTGGTGGACTGGAGGCTCGATCAGAAGCCAAACCTTCGAAGCCGAGTCCAAGCCCTGGGACAATTTCCCTCGTTGCAGTTCAGAGCGTATGGAACGAGTTAATAACGGCTATGTCTGCCTTGGGAATAAATCTTATTCAGAACTTTATCAAGATTTACTCTCCTGAGACTGCTTCTCAAGGAGGAGGAGGCGGAAGAGACAAGCACGCGCATCACAGCCTTATCAATTTCAAAGTGGACGTACAACTATCAAACTCGGAGCGACTGAAACTATTTTTCAAGACGGACGGCTTTAACGAAATTGAGCTTCTTATTCAAATGATGACCCTGAGCTACCGGAAGGCCTGCCGGCTCAAACTTCTCAAATATTCCCGACGCCAGCAGTATGCCTCATCAATCGAAACTTCAGAGGAAGAGAACAACCCGCCTCTGCCCAACAATGAACACCTCAACTTCCCAGTTCTTGTCCCCCATCAGCCGACTCAACATGATTTCTCGGACAGCGGGTCCTCCTCAACTTCTGAAGGGCCCCATGATCAGCACGAGCTTGAAAACGTGCTCAATGCTCATAATGAGAACGAGAACGAGGTTGATGTTGAGATTGAGGACGAGAATCATAGTGTGTCCGACTTTATGACGACGGAGGACGAGGATGAGCCCGACGATGATGACGAGGTGGACGATGAGGTTGAGGAAGATAATCGGAGCACTGTCGATGATGCCGACGATGAGCCGATCCTTGGAAAGTGGTTTGAGTCAGTCCTTTCCCCGCCGGAGTCGGACAAGACTGGCGACGGATCTAACAGTGGGAGCGCCAAACCAAAGGAAAGGGAGGATCGGAAGTGTGAGGAGAAGGCCAATGATGCCGTGGAAATACTTGTGGAAGAGTTTATTCGGGACAAGAGCTGCCCTCATGGGGTATGTCGATTTCTATATCCTTTAGGTGGAATTTTAGCAACAATTACCTGCAAGCTATTTAATCCTTTCCGTATGGCTTTCCAGTTTATTGAGTCTGCTCTCACCATCCTAAGTTTCTTGACTAAGGACGTGGTCTCAAATAGGAACGCTGTAGTTCAGCACTCAGTTAAGACTAGCTTTAACGAGCAGATGATTGCACTCATTGCAATCGTCATGAAGGATTTGGACCAGGAGAAGGCGGGAACTGAAATAGGTCAGAACGGGTTAATCAATTTTAGTATGGAAATACATCTAAATCTTTCAATCTTCGAACAGGGTCTATTTCAACATTCTTTGATGATCGACTGAACCATCTCTTCCACGAATTTTCCTGTGAAATTGGAAAGTTAGTCCAAAATTTAATTGCCCAGGAGGTGTTGTCCTCAACAAACCTATCCTTCTTCCTGGACCAACTCAAAGTGGATATACACGGTGTGGGACGTTGGCCCCTTGGCCTTTATCCCCGATCCCTGTCTGTTCTGGTTCAAGTGCTCCTTCTAAGACCAGACAAGGAGATTCTAGTTGTACAAATACTGAAGAGAGTACTGGACACTTTGTTGAGAGACATTACGTCGGAAGGAGTCCCTGACGGATACGCTGACATGCCTGTTGAACATGCTCAGGCCCTGGTATTCCTGTTCCATACTTTGTCATTGATGCAGAAGAAAGCCATTATGATTGAGACCTCGCATACTCTAATCAAGGTAAGCTTTTGTCGTTAACTTGTGTATGCCAAGTGCATTAACACCTATGAATCCTCAATGCATCAATTATATTGGCAGGTGAGTCAAGTGATAAATGGCCAAATCCGAGAGCCTCATCAGTTGGCAAGTCTCGGCCGTCTGCTCCTTATGTTTGACTACTTCATGCGCCAGCTCTACGAGCCCGACCTTCGTCTTGTTGCCCAAGTACAGTACAACTTATTCAATGAAGACTGTAACTCGAGCTCTACTGCTCCGTCACAAGGGAAGGCCGTACCAGCATCAGCCGTAGGAAAACCGGCCGAACTGGTTCTAATAGGTGAAGGATGCGTGTCCTTAGAGCCACCAAACACGAAGCCGCTGCCCCCATCTCGTATTTTCTGCGATTGCCTAGCTGTTGAGAGTAGTAGCGTTGGCGCGAGGTCTGAGACGGCCTCCTCGAGTGGGAGCTCTGACAACCTGGCCCCTCAACCCCGATACTACAACTTGCTTTCGACCGAGCCGAATTATCAAGAAAATCCAAAGTTGGACGGCCTCGCCATGAACTTTCTAATGAACAAGAATGATGCGAATCACAAGGATAAGATGGAGTATATGGAAGTAACTGAGGCTATCTTCAAGATCCTGGAGGCGGAAGTGTTGCCAAAGCGGGACCTCCGCTCCGTTCATTACATGGAGTACTTCCTGGTCCGGATCCTCTTTAGCCTGCCCCCACCCTACGAGTTCCTTGAGAGAGTTGGGGAGGACAAATTACTGAAACGGTTCTCAACTGTACTCTACTTAATCATTTGGCTCCCTCGACTCCAGCACCGAATTTTCTCGTCATGGATCCGAGACACGTTTTCGAAGCAAGGGCTAACTGCTACCCTGTCAGATGAGATTGTTCAGAAGACCATGAGCGTAGTGAATGAACCAAAGTTCCTCTTCCGAATGCTCCACTCTGTGAAGTCCTGGATGGAGGCTGAGTCTGGTCTGGAAGGGAAGTGTCCAGGGAAAGTGTTTGGGGTTGAGGCAGTTCTCTCCTACGTGACAACCAACATGAGCATCATCATCAACGAGAGCACGGACAAGGAGAAGGACGGAGCTAGTGAGAAGAGCGGCGTGGAGCTTATCCAGCTCCTTACAGACGTCCTAAGACTCGGCATCACGTCTCTCAAGCAAAATGCAACTGGAAGCCTTAAATTATCCAAACCAGAGCTCGAAGAGTCTCTCTTCAAGTTCATGTCCGTGTCATCAGAGTTTCTTACTGGGAACACAGTTGCCCCAATTCTCCTCCGTCACTTGGAGCCCCCCTACAAGCAGGCCATTGATGGGATGAAGGACCTCTTCAATATTTCCGGCTGTCATTTCCCCTCCTACAACTCTACTAGTTTCTCCCAAGACTTGATTCCCAGTGAATCGTATCTCCATGCCGTTATCACAGGCCACTTGCGTCATTTCAGTGTCACCACTTCCCTCAAGCACGTTCTCGGTTCAATTGTTCAGCTCTTCGGCGTGACGATTAACTCCAAGAACTCAAAGCAGTACCATGGGCTAAAAGAGAAGCTGTCCGCCGTCTTGTTCCCACTACTCATTGACAAAGGGGCTGAGTTCCTGGGAGAAATGATTGGGAAGTACATTGATCCGAATACCTTCGCTAAACGAGACGCTCAGATAAATGGACAGCTCTTGGAGCTCCTAGCCGTTCCTGTCGTCCAGATAATTTGTACCGAAGAGCTGAGGTCTATTGTGAACGTGAATAATTCTGAAAAGATGATTGATGGACTATTCGAGGCTCTGAATAATTACTTGAGGCCGAAGGACAAGGGGGACTTTGTGGAAATCATGGTCCGGTGCATTGTGACAGAATCCAATGGGGATTTACTTAATGGACTGGTAAATATTTAATAATTCTGCTTCTAAACACTTCTAACTCAAAATTTGTTCATAATTACTCCGAAATATTTAAAAATACATAGATATCCTTGCTGATGAAGACCCACTCGGCTCCAGTCCTGGTTGAGGGTTGTGAATTTGTAACAATACTACTAAGTTCGACCCACCCAACGGAGAACGCGAGCCGGATCCTTGAGCGGATCTCAAATATTCCAAGCATCGAGCAGCTCCCACGACGCCTATTCGATCCGGTATTTTTCAAGTACAAGCGAGCCACGGAGGCTTCAGCCACGCTCTTCACGGCCATTTTGGAACTTGCTCTCCATGTCCTTGTTCTTGACGGTGGAGAGAACTCGGTTGTTAGTCAGCTGGTGATGAACATGCTTCGGGAGACCCTGGCCGTTCTCAAAGAGAACATGAGCAATGAAGAGTTGGCATCCGAACTGGAAACCCCAGTCTCCTTTTGCCACTCACTCAAAGTTTTAATCAAAATGGCAAACGTGTCCGGAGAAGTCTCAAGCACAGCAACAGTAGTTAACGGTCACGCGAGAGTGTTCCGACAAATGTCTGAGTGGTTCCAGATTCTCGTCAAAGATATGGACTCATACTTGAGTAAAACGATTCAAGGTAAGTTTTGTATAATTGGCGTAATATTCAATACTAGTGTGAAGGAAAAAGGGAGCTAAATGATCTCGTGCTTACGCTTCAGGACGGCATATGAGCAAGAGAGAACTCCGCCCTAGCGTTCTGAGAGATCAGGAGCACACGCAAGCCAATTTGAAGGCCCTCTCTATAATTCTGGAGTACATGTTGGAGGCTGGAAAAGGGCTTCTAGCTTATGTACCTGCTGCTGGGTCACGGTCCAGGAAACAGTCAGAGAGAGAGTGGACACCTAGCAGTGAGAGCGGCGGAAACGTAACGCCGCCCAATGAGCTGGATGAATTTGAGAATATGGAGTCAGAGCTCTGTGTTGATGATCAGGGAGATGATGAAGAGAGTGGGAATGAGGACTCGGTGAGCATTCAGTAACATTATCTATGCACTACTGCTAACTCTCCTAATCCTAATGTCGTCACTATAATATCTTAATCATTGTCGTTCAGGACGACGAGGGCCTCAACGGGAGGCTCTGCACATACAGCGTAACTCAGAAGGAGTTCATGTCCCAGCATTGGTACCACTGTCACAGCTGCGGAATGACGGACCGGGTTGGGGTCTGCTCAATCTGTGCCCGTGTCTGCCACAAAGGGCACGATGTTACTTATGCCAAGTTTGGATCCTTCTTTTGTGACTGTGGGGCGAGAGCTGATGGTGGCTGCCTGGTGAGCATATACATAGCATTCATTCTTAATACTTTCGTTCTATCGAATTCGTTCTATTTTTGATAATTCATAATACCGGATTATGCTTTCTTCTGCAGGCATTGGCGCGACGACCTTCCAACGCTCCGAACGACTTCCCACCAACTGTGAGCGGAACTCCGGTTCCACAGGCTCTACCAGTCTCGGCTGTCAACAATGGAACCAGCAGTACGAATCCCTTCTACTCCGATTCTGGATCCAACAGTGGGCGCCCTTCCTCTCCGACCTCTTCAGATCCGAAGCATAGTCTAAACACTCAGCCGAGCAGTGATGTAGCCCAGAAGATTGGGATTCGCCTCAATGCTTCCACTTACAACGGGCTCCTTGAAGTCTTCAAGGAGTTCAGCGAGAGCGTCCCAATTGAGACGCTGGATAAGCTCCGAGGGGTTGTTAACCAGCTTTCTTGTGAGAAGACTTCTATCGGAGCCTTTATCCGGGTCCAAGAGGCCCTCAAGAAACTCCGAGGTGGAAAGAACAACGAGTTTGAATTCATTCAGACAGAGGACCTCATGCTCCAGACCCTTGGGTCACAGGAAGGGGCCTTTGAGAACATTAAAATGCAGTACAATGGGGATCAAGGGGCACAGATTCGTCAGCTAATCAATGCCCAGATCATTCGACGGAACACAATTGCTCCGCTCTCAACGCCAGCCGGTCGTCGGAGTTTTCTAGCCGTGAGCCAAGAGAAGGCCAAGCTAACGATTCTCCAGCTTGGAACTCTGCTCATCGGGGCGGATCCAAACAATAAGAAGAAACTTTCACTCCAAAGATTAGCCACGCTCCCTCACATTCCCTTCACAGCCTTGACAATGGCAACGAACCCGATCCGGGACGATGTGCTAGCAGTATGTGGGCTTAAGGACTGTCAGGTGATTGTGATTGGTACGGCAGGGGCAATCGTATCCCAACTCTCCGTGAAGGCGCAGCTGGATAGTCAGAATCATATCATTAAGCCTCTATGGGTTCCGGGATCACAAACCGAGCTTGCTCTGACCACTTCAGACGGGGTTAAAGTCTATGACCTCTCAAAGGACACGGACGAGCCTATCTTCCACTTCCTACTCCCCTCAGGAAAAGTTCGGGATGCAACATTTGTTATTCAGGTTTGTCCGTTTTTCCATGCTGTGCATTAATACTTCGTCACAATAATATAGAGGAATTTTTTCTGTTACAGGATGAGGCTCGATTTATTGTCATAATGGCAAATGACGGTCGAATATATTCTGAAAAACTGGATGAGAGCACGAGCGCAATAAACGGCCCCTACTACATCACGAATGACGTATGTTGGCATAACTTTGTGGGATATAGCTGTATGTGCATAAACCTAAACGAACCGTTGACCTGTATCGTTTTAGGTGAACTATGGGGACAACGAAATGCTATCTCTTATGGAAAGCAATGCAACCCCGAGCCCAGCAGCGCCCGGGACCCCGACCGAGTCCAAGGGCGTCTCTTTATACTACTCTCATGCTCTGAAACTCCTGTTCTATACTTACCCGAATGGAAAGAGCTATGTTGGGACGCTTGAGAATCTGAATGAGGCCTCGCCCCTGACCAAGGCCGTACTTATCACACCAACGACTGGGAAGCCGTCGGCCATGGGCTTCGCTCAATGGACCGAAGTTCTTGGGCACCCTGGACTCATATTTGCTATGGGAGCAAGTAAGTTGAATTTGGAGTGACTAGTCTGAATTCAAAATTTAGACTCCATTTCTATTCTAATTTCAGACTCGGCTCCACACGCTCTGCTCTTTACTGGGAACAATTCATTCATTCAAGAAATCCGAATGCCTGGGAAAGTGAAGCCAATTGATTTGGTAGCCGTCCGCCATGTTGTTTCCCCTGGAAAGCTGAAAACGTCTGTGCTCATGCTCTGCGACGACGGGAGCTTGCGAGTGTCTAACTCCTCCGAGTTCACAGACTACTGGCTAAGCCCCCGCCTACGGCCCCATCTCGAGCTCGCGTTCAGTAAGGGGTCCGGAAACGGTAAAGTTGCAAATAAACTCACTGGGATCAACAAGCGGATGGCGAAGCATACTAAAATCCCTGGCGGACAGCTCCTGTTCACTGCTGACTTCTTCGAGCACTGTCAACCCCTAACTGAGATCGAGTTTGGTGGGAATGATTTGCTTCAGGTCTATAATCCAACTCAACTGAAGAATAGGATCAACAATAACGGTAAGGTGGTAATAGGCCGCAAATATTTCTGTAAAATGTGTCATATCTGCCCAATTATTCAATATCAAATAACATCATGTTACTGTGGACTAGGAACGTACATCGTTTCAAGTAAAGCCATCGGTTTCAACCTGGAAGTCACAAGTACAGACGGGTCATTGGTGATTACGGGAATTCGTGTCTTTATTGGAGCTCAAGACATTAATCGAGCCCCTAGCTTCATCCAAGTTCTTGGGCGGACCATTACTGTGGCCATGACTCGGCCCAGATGGTACGACATTCCGCTGACGAGAGAGGAAAGTGTTCAAACGGACCAAAAATTGACCATCACCTTTGGACCGTCCCATGACCCTGCCGCAATCAACATTGTGGATACAGTTAAAGTGTATGTTGTTGTTCCTTAGAATTATCACGTTGCCCGTTCGGTTGCCCTGTGGTTAATTGTTGCGTCACGTGAACTTTTTCAGGTATGGAAAGAGCAAAGACGCATTTGGGTGGCCAGATGACAGTGAAGACGTCGTTCAGGCACCCTCTGGCTCGGCTCCGGCTACAGGGGTCCGTATTCGGGACAAAATCAGTGAGGATGCCGTTGTTGAAAAGTAAGGATCTGTTTGATTCGTAATTGCTGCGTTTGCCTTCTGCAGTTGCTGTATTGTCTCATTTTTTTAAGGATCGTCATCAACTCATTGGAACTATTTGACATTTCCTTGAACGTGTGTCCGAAGGATCCTAAGGAATTGAGTCTAGTCCTTGATCTGGCCACCGGAATATATCTTGAAAATTATCCCCAATTCAATGCACCATGCCGAAACCTAATGTGCACGGTCCTGTCTAGTAGAACGGCTTTCAATGAACATCGCGTAAGCTGATGAATGAACATTTCAATTATTAGGCTTTACAGACAGCTTATAATTTTCTTTTTATTTCAGGATCGTTCTGTATTCTCCCACTGCATTTCCCAAATTATGACCTTGAACGAAAAACCGGAACAGGATATCGACCCCGAGCAATTCCATTATTTGGTCATGAGTGTTAAGAACATTGCCGTGGTTCGGCCACATCATATTGCACAATATCCTTACAATGAGTGTGGAGGTAAAGATGTCGCTTCTTTATGCTTTATTCATAAATTGTATACTTTGACCAACAATCTTTTACTGGTTCCTAGTTGAGGGAATGGACGTCACCAAAGTAATTTCCACCCTATGCAACACCTTCCTCAAGTTGGTCAAAAATAAACCCAAGAATCCATATGTTGTTTCTGTTGACCGTTCAGGTACGCTGCCAACACGATCGCTAAGCTTAAGTACTTGGTTTCCGTAACTCTGAAAATATTCTATTTCTATTTTCAACAGGTATACAACGGGCTGGGCTAGTTGCACAAGCCCTCGCTGAAATCATTTACTCTGTTATGAGCTCAGATATCAGCTTGGTCCCAACCTTATCGTCATACTTAATCCAGCTCCTCCTATCCAAGGACAGTGAGATCAGCGTTCCGGTCCGAACCGTATTTGTGAAGCGGATGAAACCAAGGGGCGTCCGAAAGAGGCGCGTAAACGTTCTTGGGCCAACCCCGCCCCACTCAGCTACCCCAGACATGGCCTCACAGGGCCCACATGGTGGGGCTAGCTCGGCACGGGCTGAGCGTCAGCCCCTTGTTGAAGTTGACGAGCCACTTGTGATGATTGGTGGACAGGGCCCGCCTGGTGGGGTTCCGATGAACCTCAACGCAATGGGCGAATACATGGGGGAAGATGATGGTTATCCGCCTGTGATTGATCTACAGTCCGATGCAGAGGACGAGGCAATGGTCGAGCTTGCAATTGCTCTTAGTCTTCAAGAGCAGGCCGGCGGGGCTGCCTTAGCTATTCAGGGTCTTCAAGAAGGGCTGCAGGCCCTGGAGGAAATGCATCATGAGGCCCTCCATGCGGCTGAAGCATTGGCCGCTCCAGATCAGGATGATGAAGATGATATTCAGGATATTGATGCTATTGCGGCTCCCCTTGTGGACCCCTCAGGTATTGATGGTAAGTGCACGTTGTAAGTTATGTGTAACCCTAGTCTGGTACTAAAAGGCGAACATCTTCTGCATAGGCGGAGTGGAATCCGACGCTACTGCGTCTCCGCCTCAATCGGACGACGATGAGGGCTCGACTGCAGCAACTATTGGATCAAATGTGCGAAATGAAGCTGTAAGTTTGCTTTACCTTGTAGGACATCGCTCACTTGACCTGTTTGAAATCAGTGTTACTGTTCTTTTACAGGGCGGCTCTGAAAGCTCAGGCAGCTCAACTGGAGACGGCAGTGGAAGGAAACGGAATCCCGCCTCTGCGTCCGGTACAGTTGAACCAGAAACTGGGGCAGAAGCTGGGAGCTCTTATGACAAAGAAAACGGGAAATCCAGCACCGAAGTACAGGCTCAGAGTGCACAGTCCGCCAATGCTATGAAGAAACCGTTTAGAATTGCTCTGCTCAGTGCGATGTCAGACCAAGTCTCCTCATGTTACTCGGCCCTTAGTCTTGTGCCCTTGGTTCAAGTGGCTCTACTCATCATGGGCGAGCTGGATGGGTCCACCGCGGCTGAAGTAAATGTTGTGCAGGGCTTGGTGAAAAATCTTCTGGAAGTAGTCAATCTCAAGGTTGGTTTCATGTTTCATGCTTAGTAGTGGATGGGGACCTATCTCGTTCTGCCTTAAAGATTTGAACAAATGGGTAATTTTATATTTATTTCAGGAGACGAACCGAAATGTATCCTTCAAACGAAACAAACGAGCGGAGATGACTCTTGTCATTCTCCGAATGTTGGGTAAATGTAATTGATCAATACGGTTTGGTTCCTTTATCCCCGACCACATCACGATAATTGCCCTTGTAAGGACTTTTCCTTCTTGACTTGCAGGGATTTGTCCGTCAAGATGGCGGGGTTCAGACCAAAAGTCAGAAAATGCCTGGATCTCTAAAGTTACTTCGGCCACAATTCAGCAGGCAGGGATCGTTCCGTTCAGCAAAGAACTCCTCTACGTTCTTCGACCCTTCTGGAAGGGGTGTGTTCATTTCTTACAAAGTCAATACACTATGACTAATTGATCTGAATACAATATGTGTTCTAATATATAGGCCGGATGACGCTGAAGAGTCACCATCCCCTGCGGCCACCTCATCATCCTCATACCTCAAGCCAGTCGTAGTTCCTAATCCACCGGATCTGTCGCCGTACTTTCTGAAACAAGAGCTAAAGCTGCACCCAACTGATCTGTTAGAAGAACTGCCCATTCTTCTGGCCGAAATTGCCCTACGCCTACCGTATCAGATCAAAAAGATGTTGGCACAGCCGATTGTCTTTGATACCGTAATTACTCAATATAATTATGCATGCTTTATATTTACACTTACTGCTTACCTATTTATTTGCTTAAGGAATGGGAGGAGCTTCTCTGTGAAATTCTCCAATCCCGCCACAATCATAACGTTCGACGCCAAGCCAGAAAACTTCTGCTAAACATTTCCGGGACACGAGACAACTATCACCTCCTCCGGGACTTGTACAACATGAATCATCATTTGGCCGAGTTCCAGAAGCTAATTGGGTTCTCTGAGACCGGCCCAGCAGATGAAAAGGGAGGAAAGGCTCATGCAAAGTCCGAATTTAAGTATTCCCAGCTCGTCTCAATTGTTGAGCACTTGAACACGTGCATTGAGATTGCTACTCAGCGCCCAGCAAGTTGGCAGACATTTTGTAAAACGAGCAGCGTTCTCCAGTTCATTGTTGAGGTGTGATTTAATTTCAATGTACTTAATTAGGGAAAGAAAATACGCTTAATGCATGCATTAATTTCTATTTTGACTTTTGCCTTTAGATGAGTTGTACAGCAGATGAGAGCCTGACAACGGCTATTCTGACCCTTCTGAAAATTGCCGTCGATGGGGTTGGGTTCGATCACAAGGCTGAGCCTCCCATGCAGAATATGACTGATGATGATAAGGTCAAGAAGTCCTTGGCCCATCATGTATGTTCATTTAATGTAAATCTTTATACTGGGCTGGGCACAATTGACAATTTTATATTCTGGTGACAGATAATCGACCGGATCGAGAAGAGGACTTTCCTTGAGTTTGTAAAGAAATTCCTTCTGGAGCATCCTCAGCTCCAAACAAGATGGCAGTGTCATGCCCTCCTCCTGGGTTTCTTCTTGTCCTCGGACTGCGCCCATCAGATAAAGCTGATAGAGGCAATGTGGGACCTTTGGCCGTTTGTCCCTGCCAGCGGGTCCCGAGCCGCTCAGTTTGTGGATATTCTTGGCTATGCCACGCTGAATAATGAAGATTTGAAGGCCAAAGACGTAAGTTGGCTTAATAATTTAGCAAATAATATTGGTGGAGGTGGATTTAAAAAAAAACAATCGCTCTCCGTCCGTTAATTTGCAGCTCCGAGAACAAGTAGGCCGCTGTATTGAATCAATTCAGCAGCAGGGAGCAGCCCTACTCAATCATCCAAACGCAAGTATTTACGCCTCCCTGGTCCCGTTTGTTGCGGTTGATGGATACTATCTGGAGTCAGAACCTTGCGAAGTTTGCTACAACGTTGACAAGTCATTATGTACACAGAAGCTTACCAGTATAAAGGTGAGTCACGAACGTAATTTGAGGAGGAATTATTACTGCCATAATTAATTTTCTATCTCCTTAGTCTGATGCAAAGTTCACGGCAAACCATCAGTTCATCAAGCTAACGTCAACTCTCAATATTGTGCGGATGAGCATGCGACTGACCGAAGTAAAGAAAGTCCGAATGATTAAAAGCATGGCCGTGTACTACTCACCCAAGAACATCTCAATTGTTGAGCTCAAGAATCATCGGAGCCTGTGGCAACTGGCCAAGAAAGTGACCCTTGCCCCGTCTCAGAGTGACGTGAAGCTGGACTTTAGTGTCCCAATAACTGCGGCTAACCTTATCCTGGAATTCAGTGAGTTTTACGAGAATACACAAGCTACTGCTGAGACGCTCCAGTGCCCACGGTGCTCTGCATCAGTTCCGGCCCAGCCAGGAGTCTGCTCTAATTGTGGAGAGAATGTGTTCCAATGTCACAAGTGCCGAGCCATTAATTACGATGAGAGGGACCCGTTCCTCTGTCACTCCTGTGGATTTTGCAAGTATGCCAAAATGGATATTAGCCTCCTGGCGAAAACCATAGTTGCGGTTGATCCCATTGGTAAGCGACTAATAAGCCTTATTTAATTTACATTCCGTTTAATGCTGTAATTTTTCCGAATTGTTTAATACATTCTCAGAAAACGAAGAAGATCATAAGAAAGCTGAAGGGGCAGTGAGCTCGTTTCTGGAGAAGGCAGACCAGACTTACAAGCAGCAACAACAAGTGAAGGCTGGATTAGAGGTTTGCCTTGCTTAAGAAAACGGAACTTGGAATTTGTATTCTCAATCCATGCTCATACTAATTTTTTAATCCTTTGAAGAATATGCTTCAATCCATTAAAGAGAAACGGTCTATGGCCGGACTGTCCACCGCCGCAAGTCTAACCAGCGCTACTGTTCCTTCGGCTTCTCTTCCTCAGCCATCAATCCAATCACAAGCTCAGCAGAGCTATGCGTCAGTTGTAGCTGGTAAGTGGCATATTGAATGTGATATAAATACTTGAAATTAAATGTAATCGTAACGTAATCGTCTCTTTTCAAAGCCGCCAATGCAATGAACAACAACGTGGCGGTTTTGAATCTTGGCGGAGCAAATAACAATGGCCTGATCGGGGTTGGGATGAGCCCGGCCAATGCAGCTCAGCTGCTCCAGTCAGCTGCTGCGGCGAATCCGATTGGGATCAGTCAAGGACTAGGGAACTCATCCTTGGTACTCAAAAATGTTCAGTCACTTGCCTACTGCTATGCAATCGACAGCAAAAATTCGTACGAAGAGCTGAATCGGCTTATGCGGGTAAGCTTGTGATTGATTTTCGTATTTTTTGCGAGATGCTTGACGCCTCATATATGGTTACAGAAAGTGGGAGCTTATAGGAGAGAGATGTTGAAGCTGGATCCAAGTGCTTATCCCTTGGACACGATGGATAATGTAACCTTTCGTAAGTGGAGTATTACATAGAAGCGGTTGTGCCACTTATATCTGTTTTTCACTTTTCGTTAACTCTTCTGTTTCCGTATTCAAGGTCGATGTTACGGATGCATGGCGTCTAGTATAACACTCTCATTGAAGCTGCTTCAAGCCCTTCGGAGCTCAAGGAGTGGAAGTGCTCGAGATCCGTTCCAGCTCTCGTTCCTAAGTTTCTTGCTCCGACTCTCCCAATCTGCTGGATCTACAACACTCAAAGAGCAAGTCAAGAACGCACTCTGCTTCTTTGTGCAGGACGATCATTTGGCAACGTCACAACTTACGGACATGATTACATCTCGGTAAGGATTTATTTCTGACTCACATGAATTATTCTCGATGCTAAAAATTGTAGATCCTGTTATCAGGGTTTTCAACTCCGACGCCTCAGATATAAATACGAATCTGAAGCGTCGGAGTTGAAAACCCTGATAACAGGATCTACCATTTTTAGCATCCAGAGTAAGTCCTAAATCCACTGACGATATTGTATTTATTTCCGTTTACTTGAAGAGTTATTGCCGCACTGGATAAGGAGACCTGGTCTGACGTGAGCTTCGAGACTTCGGAAGAAATATCGTTACTCTCATCTCTCCTGCAGATGTACGACTCCTGCTGGGAGATTAAGTTACGGAGCCTGATGACGATTTATACGCACGCCGTGAAGCGCTTGAAGAACCCTGCCATTACGGATCCCGGCCTTCTGCCTTGTCTCAAGATTATTCAGACCTTTATTCGGGTAACGCAGAAAGGGGTGAGTTTGGGCCGTGTGACAGTAAATCGGTAGGGTTTATTCTGTAGTGCTAATTGGACATGAATTTTCTACAGGAAAAGGGCAAGCAAAACGGGATCGTGAGCCCTGTGGAAGGTGTCCACGTAAACCTGAACCCTTGGATGAAGGGAGAGGATAGCTCTTCCTTTGAAAACTGGAGAAAACATCTACCAAAGCTAATTCGGCCTCCGGTTCATAAGCCTAGCTCTTCCACCACGGCGCCTGAGCCTTCGTCATCCACCGGACGTGCACCCGTTGAGCTCTCTATCGGCGGCGGAAAATTGAAGCGGAAGGACTGCAAGAAAGAGAAAAAGGATAAGAAGGACACGGCGGTCCAAGTCCCTAAGCCAAAGAAGGAAAAAGAGGACAAAAATGAGCAGAAACGGATTTATATTCTAAAGAAGTATGGGCGGGCCTGGGTTGAGAAATTTTTCAAAATTGATACGAACTCTAGGCTTGAGTTTGTTAAGGAACATAGCTACGTCAAGAAACTCATATTTTGCCCGGGATCAATTCAAACGAGGACCGTCACGGCTTCCCTTCTCAAGGACCTAGCGCAGATCCCTCAAAGGAGACTTAAAGTAATGTCCGATGGATTAGATCTAACATTTCCGGATACAAATTATTATACAAACCTGTTTTTCTGTAGATCATGGAACTTTTGACGAGCTTTTTGAATGACTTACCCCAATACGGCGAGTCTTGCCGCGAATTTATGGAACTCTACAGAGACTTGGCGAGTCCGGCCGAATATGCTGCCTTCCTTAACGTAAAGGGCGCCCTCAACATTGTTTGCAAGCTACTGGACGGGGAAATAGAGAAACTTCATTATTTGGAGTCCGTTACGCTTCACTCGGACCTCTCCCAAGGTAAACGTTTGGTGTTATTGTTTGAGAAGGATGGGCCCTAAGTTAGTGATAATTTTCAGGCGTGGCCGTCTGGGAGCTCTCACGACTCCTGTCGACCCTGGCAATCCCGTCTGTCTGTCGGGCCAAGCGAAAATCCCTCCTATCAACGGTGCTGGGCGGCTATTTGGCCCTGAAGAGGATCCGGCTCCATCGGACTCGACCAATTGATGAAGCTCAGGAAATCCTCCTGACCCTCCTCGAGGAAATAACAAAGGGAACTGAGGAAGAGACCAAAGTCTTCATGTCCGTCTGCGTTGAGACGCTTAAGAAGTGTCCGAAGGAGGACCTAACAACGCCAGTCTTTGTCTTTGAGCGCCTCTGCTCCCTCATTGTCCACGAGGAGAGTGACGTGGCGGAGTTCTACGTGACGCTGGACAAGGATCCTCAACAAGAGGACTTCCTTCAGGGCCGGATGCTTGGGAATCCGTACAGCAGTAATGATTCGGGAATTGGCCCACTCATGCGGGACATCAAGAACAAAGTTTGTACTGACTGTGAGCTCGTGGCCCTCCTGGAAGACGATAATGGGATGGAGCTCCTAGTCAACAATAAGATAATTTCTCTGGATCTCCCAGTGAAGGAGGTGAGTCAGTCTAGTCCTTTCGTCAACTGGGTTCCTTTAAATTAATATGAACTTTGATCTACGCAGGTATACAAGCGGATATGGCTCCCAACTAATGGCCAAATAGAACCCATGCGGATTGTGTACCGAATGCGTGGCTTGCTCGGGGATGCGACTGAAGAGTTTATCGAGACTTTCGCATCCCCGTCGGACGGGCCTGAGGATAATGAGATGACGTATAAGTTGGCAAATGTCCTCGTTTATTGTGATGGACTCAAGGTTAGTTTCAACGTTCTTGTCAATTTTACAGGTTTAAAATTCATTTGAACCGTAACAGGTGGTACTCAATTCACTGGAGAACCTTCTCGGGCAGCAGTTCGTCGTGTCCCGAGGGAAGCCCTACATTGCAGTGATCCTGAAGCTCCTGGGCTACTCTGTTAAGATTAAGGCGGGTCGGCAGGCTCTCGTCAATCCAACTCTGAATGCTGTCCAGACCCTCCTTCCAATATTACAGCTCTGCCTCGAGCATGACTTAAGCTGCATCCAAGGATCGTCTGGCGTGGTTCATTTGGCTGACCAAGTTCTTGAGGTACAGCAATATTGTTGCCTGCTAAAACCAATTTCAGAAACTCACACTTACCCGTCAATAAATTGTTAACACCGTGCAGATCCTTGACACGATCCTGACGGATGCCTATGCAATGGACGAAATGAGCTTCCAAGCTTTTTCCAAGTCACGGGGCTCCATGGAGGACATCAACAAGTTGCTGCAGCTTACAGGTATGCTTTAGTGTGTGTGATTCAATAGGTCGTATTTAAAGTTTTGTGCTCTGACTTCACTTTAGAAAACCTTAAAGGCCGACAGCCGACCATGACGATCCATTTGAAAGTTCTGGGATGCCTCACGTTCACGGACAAAGAGAAGATGAACCTAATTTTCGATAGTTACAAGGACTGTTGGGACTTTTTCCGGTTCGACGATGATCCGAATCCGGACTTCTCCTTAAAGGTAGCGTAACTGGCGCGTTATTTGACAGTGAGAAAAGGTATCGTGAAGTTATTTTAACACGTTTTCTTTGCAGTTGGAACAAATCTGCACCATTGTCTCAAACATCCAGAAGGGTCCGTTCGGACGAACTTTCAAGGACTTGGCTCTCGAGCGGAATGCTTTGGAAACTTGCTTGGAATACGTTAGAAAGAGATCCCCTAGCCTGACCCCGCCCTTGGGCCGTCCGGACTCGGACGAATGGAAGGAAATGGTATCGAAACCCGCACTCAAATACGTTCTTCGGTTGCTTGCAGGATTCGCTACTGATCATGTTCCGACTCAGGTACTTATTTAGTTGCATGACTTATTTAGCTCATAAAATGCTCGATGAAGTTGACTCATTAAAAATGTGTTTCGTATGGAAATTACAGGAGAAGCTCAGCGAGTGTGTGCACGTTATCCATCAGTTAGAGCAGGTTTCCTCTGACGAGCACGTTGGCTCATTGGCAGAGAACACTTTGGAGGCGTTGAGATCTCATGAGAAGGTCCGGGAACTCGTAGAATGCTGTAACAATATGTAGTGATTAACGGGTAATAATCAGTTATCGTTGCTATTTTCCAGATTTGGAAAGAAGTCGAAGCCGCCCGCCGCTCAACTCGAGAGGAGAAGAAACGAATGGCCATGGCCATGCGTCAACGGCAGCTCAACGCTATTGGAATGAAAACAAATGACAAGGGTCAGGTCATGGCCTCCGGTTCAACTATCCTGGACCAGATGGAGGACCTGGCTGAAGAGTCCGGCCTCATCTGTGTGATTTGTCGAGAAGGCTACAAGTATCAGCCTACGAAGGTCCTTGGAATCTACACCTTTAGCAAGAGATGCCTCCTTGAGGAGTCTGAAGTGAAGTCCCGGAAGGCTTACGGCTACTGCACCGTGTCCCATTTCAATGTGGTACACGTAGACTGTCATATGTCTGCCATAAGGTATGACTGACCTCTTGAACATCATTTGGTCCTACAGTAAGAACTGACAATACAAATTCGGGTGTATCTTGATAGATTGGCTCGAGCTCGCGATGAATGGGAGTCAGCTTCCCTACAGAATGCGAATACGCGCTGTAATGGGCTCATTCCTCTTTGGGGACAGCAAGTTCCAGAGTCTGCCTTTGCGGCCTGCTTGGCTCGGCACAACGCGTATCTCCAAGGTAGGGTTCGTTGCAATTGGAAGGTTTATGTTGAGGTCAGAGTTTGATGACCTTTGAATTTGCAGAAGCTACTGGGAACCGTGACGTTGGGTTCTCCTCTGGAGTCCATGACATCAAGTTGCTCCTCCTGCGTTTTGCAGAGGAAAAGACGTTTCATGAGGACACTGGCGGCGGAGGGCCGGAATCAAACATGCACCTCATCCCGTACTTGTTCCATACGGCACTCTATGTCCTGAACACTACGCGGGTCTCGCTGAAGGAGAGCGGAGCCGTGGACAAGTTTCTGCTCCAGCCCGCCAACTTGTGGAAAGATGACTTAGGAGCCACGGAAGGGCCTTACTACTACTTGGTCGTTAGTCTCATGGTCCAGTCACCAACAAAGTAAGTAAATCGTTAGCATCAGGCAGACTTACGATTCGGCAAACCGTAAACCAGACCCATTTTTTAGGTGGATGGAGACTCGAGTTTCTTGGCTCAAGCGCGTCTTAAGTCTCTGTGGCTATCGCTCGAAGCGCCTGGCTTCCGCCGAGTTCCAGCACTACCGTCCCGGACTCATATTCATCGCCCTGATCCATGGGCTCTACACTGTTGTTTTCAAGGTAAGGTATTTGTATTTTAAAAGGCTAACATATTTAGTACATATATTGTGAGCTGTAGTTATATGATTGGTTGACCTATGTCTGAATTTAACCAGGATGTTCCTTCACCGGGTGAATGGTCATCAGCTCTGGCAGACTATATTCGGAAGAACGACGAGGCCATGATCCGGTCAAGTAGCGCTCTGCTCCAGATGTACCAGCAGAAGATCCTTCCGGCTACGAGCGTGGAAGATATGATTCAGATTCTTGGTATGCTTACCATTGGAAATCCTTGTCTTTGAAATGCTACTTTTGTATTCTATTGTCTTCCAGGATTATCTGAGCACGAAGAGACCAAAGACGTGGGAACTTTCCTTTCGAACTTGTGGAGCGGCGTATAAAGCCAGTAACAAAGAATCATCCATGAAATATGAACTAACTTAACTAACCAACTAATCTACAATATGAATAAATTTGGTGAGCATTTACTTTTCGTACTCTAGTGTTCAAACTTCGGGTACCTACACTGTAGTCCGACTTATCTTTAACTAATTAACTTAATCTTTGATGAACTAACATTACACTAAATATAATAAAAAACTTGTTTCAAATGCAAAATGTCTGCTGTTGAATTACGATTGATTTTATTCTCATGATTTTCTAAGATTTTATAGCTCATGTAAAAGAGCTCCCGCCGTGACGCCGCCGGAATTAACTGTATTTAGTACTTCATTGATTTGATAAAGAATTTATTTGGTTTACGTAAGTTCGGCTTCTAGGACTTTTCCTGTCTTAATTCCTGCGTAAGTATCGGAAGACGTCCATACTTTAATCAATCACTGAGCGGGCTATTAGGGGGGAACAGCTACCAAAGTATTAAGTTACAAGCATTACACATTAAGCTGAATTGACTCCAAGACAGGCCCATAACTAGAAATTAAATGCAACTACGTCCCGCTGACACATTCTTGTATAAATTAGAACTGACTCTTTCGTGCCTACTGTACATCCTGATTAAAATCAAGTAAATCCCTAAATCTAGAAATAATACGATTAAAAAGATTGGGGACGATGTCCCTGTACATTAAGCCTATACATTAGTATCACTAACATTCATTGCACGCCCATAGCAGCGTAGTAGTTTATGTTCTTGAAAGTCGTGTGTTGAATAAGTAAACCAGTAAAATCTCAAGAGATGACGCTAATCAATCCCTCACCCCATTATTAGTCTCATATAAAGTGGCGTAGGACAGTAGATAATATTGTTTAGTACCTAACTGTTCGCCCTCCTATTCTATCTGACAATTAAGACATTTAATAGTTATACGGATTAGGGATGATTGGCTGCAAAGTTTACTTCACTATCGCTTCAGTGAATTAATTTAAAATTAAGAGGGCGGACCAGGCTGATACAAATTCTAAAAATTCGAACCATTTTCCCGTGAAAGGTTGACAATCTAAATAGATAATTTTGGAAAGTATTTAAATATATTTCTTGGTGTATGAGACGAGGTAGATGTTTCACTGCGTGGAGACCGGGGGGCTCACTGGTCTGGGCTCGGTTTTAGTTCTTTAATTTGCTTGATGAGGTAGGCCTTCTCATCGTTAAACTGCTCGTCCTCAGACCGATCCTCGTGAAACTTGGTCAGAAACTCGACCAACTTCTCTTGATTTCGGAGTAAAATGTCCAAAATGGGCTTGGGCTTGTTCGGGTTGGCCACAAAAACCTGTTTGAAAATAAAAGCAAGAGACTTAAGTTAAGCACATCAAAGATAAAAGATAATCCAAGATTACACCGAAGATACTACATACTTCATGGAAATTAAGTTACTAGCCAGTATGTTCTAAAGCACCGTTTCAAAAACTTGTGTATGACATAGGGAAATAATGTGTAACCTTAAAAACGTGGAAGGCTTCGAACTGTATATTCCTTGACTTCTCCTTCAACATGTTCATCATCAGTTTCAAATTGTCAGGATTGGAAATGTATCGCGTCATCACCTGTAAAGCGTAAGCGTAACGAAGTCTTAGTGAGTGCCAATAAAGTTTAAGGGTCATTGTCAGTAAAAATAAATTATGGAAGTACGGTGAAATTGTGTCGGTCGAGCAGAAGCTCCCCGAGGAGTTTTAAACTCTGCCGTCGCGTGACGTAGTTTTCAGAGTTGAGGAGCCGCTGGTAGTGATTAAACACTTTATCATAATTAGCCTCCAGAAACTCAGCACTAAGGAGCTTGTGTCTCGTCAGTAATTCCTAAATATGAAGCTACAGTAAAGTCAAGCTTCCAAAATCCCAAAAATTCGGATTTCTTCCTTTCCCGAACCTTGAAGGTAGAGAAGGCATCAGAGGCGATGTCAAACGTTGAGACCTCGACGTATTCGAAGAATTTATAAAAGTCTTCAGAATTTAATATAATTTTTGCCAAGGCCTCGTACCTCGCACACTCCCGCAGCATTGTTCCACAGTTCAAGGCGATGTCTTGATGCTCATATCT
>JAQFZY010000593.1:0-24533 GCA_034696285.1 Hypogastrura burkilli | reverse complement strand
CGTTCCAAGCGTAGAGCCAACCGCGCTAAGCGGCGGAGCCGCGTGGGCAAGTATAAGACACGAGCCGAAGGCGAGGTAGTTACTTGTTATTTATACTATTTATTGATCCGCATAAAAATGGGTTGATTGAGCTCCAATTATTGTACACTTGTCATTTCAGAATTTAAAACAGAGTATTTTATGTTACAGCTTACATAATAATACATAGGTATAATATATCTGTAGGTAATGTTACTGTACTATAGCTACTATCGTTTAGCACAACAGATTCGATACATGACAGTGATAGATTACAGCCGCCACAAAAATTGTTAACGCAAAAAAAACAATTTCGAAGTAAGAAAATGGATTTACAATAGGTAAATATGCAGTCAGTCAATAAAACAGGCTAGAATTTAGTAAAAAAAAAAAAAAAAAAAAGCTACAAAACAAGCTAGAATTTAATAAAACAAGCTACCTAAATATTCAGTCAATCTTAAAACGAGCTACAAAACAGGCTGACCTTTAATAAAACGATAAGCTCTACATACGATAAAATTTCTTCTATGCTTGGTAATCTTCGATTTCAAACTTCTTTGCACTTCGCGCAAATACTAATTTCCATTTCTATTTAAATTTCGCATTAACTTCTGCACATTCTATTTCATAAGTTTTTGGAAATCTATTTCGTGCGAAGCTAGGTGGAAAGCATTGCGCGTTAGTGGGGGGAAAACGGGATAGTAATTATGCGCAGAATAACTGTTGGCGCGTAGCGCGAACACTATAATAAAAAATTGGAACACACCGCTCAAAACTGTTTTCCTTATACACATACGTGACTGGCTGTAGCTCAGCAGACGTTGCCATGGTTTCTTGCTAGCTACGCTACGGAGCAGAAGTCATGGCAATGTAAACGTTTAAGGAGGGAGATGGACTTGTGCACAGCCGAGTGGAAACTCAGAGGCTTAATTTGCTCGTTTTTCCACATTTTTTTTTTCAAATTTTTAAAAATAAATTGCAACGCAAAAAAAAGCCTTCCCAACTTACCCAAGTATGTACATACCTACAACCCAATAAGAATTTACTAGTTTTCCCTGGGGTAGCCTTAGCTCTTCAGCTGCTGCTCTGATAGCGGATGAGGATACTGGACGGAGAGGCAGCGGGTTGAATTCGGGTTATTGTGTGTATTTATTCATTTCGTGGGCTTTATTATAGGCCGTGGTCTTCCCATAATAATAGCCCGTTATTTTCACCTCCAGCTTATTCTTATAGCGCTCCGCATAGCACCTGTCATCTTCTGCAATATCGATGTCCGTTAGGGCTTTCATCGAGTAGGTCGAATTCCATTTATCTGATGTCTTCCCAATCCATTTGACAACACAGAATTTCACGGCATTATCATCTAAATACATTGGGGGGACACATTTTTAATTATACGATGGAACTATTAGTAGCCATGAGCATAGACACGACTAACTATCCCTAGTTCTAACAGGATTGAGAAAGATTTTCTCAAATATTGGAGTCCGGGTCAATCAATGGTCACCGCGTAAGTGGGATATTTGATTCGTAGAGGGTCAAGGAGTGGAATGCAGCTTTTAGGTTTTTAAACATTGTTCAGGAGGGCCAGATCTGTTAGTATAGGAGTAGGACTAAGTTTCAGCAAAATCCATCACATTAACGTGTTTTTCCCTTCTGACCTTTGATTGACCCGTGGAGGGTCAAGAAGGGGACCTACGGGTTTGTCTCTCATTTAAACATTGTTCAGGAGGCCAAGATCTATAATTGTGCCAAGTTTTAGGGAAATCCATCTGATTACTAAAACTTGAGACAATGGGTATGTGGTTCTTTCAACGATCAACGTTTGGCGAAAAACTAGTTTGGCGAAAAATGGTTTTTGTTGTGAAAATGCTTAACCTAACCTAACCCAACCTGGCTTCACCTAACTTAATCTAAATTAATCTTAACTAACCTAACCTAACCTAGCTCAACCTAACCGAACAAAAACCAGTTTTACCAAACTGACCCCATACCATTTAAACTTCTACATAATGCACTGACAATTACTTACCGGGCTGCAGAACAGGTTTATGCTCCACATTCAAGTCCTTTGTCCTCGATTTGGCTAATTTTTCCTGGTTGTAGAACTCGACCACTGTTGCTGTAAGAACTAGCCCGCCCGAGGCTTTAAACTCGACAGACTCGTACTTTGAGTGATTAGTTATGATTTTGACTTCGTTCGTTCTCCGATAATAAAAGACTCTCCATCGTTTCCGGCCTGAGGCCTGAGACGAAGTCTGAGTGCATTTGAGAACTACGAACTTTTTATTCGCAATCTTCCAGCTCAGAATACTTAGTTGTCTTCTCTGTGTTTCAACATACAATACACGATTGGGTATATCCGCAGTAATAATAGCTCTATAAATGCACATAAATATATTATATTTACGTAAAGTCCGTCTGCACCGGCAGCGCCATCTTGGCTGCTCGATTCTAGCCCAGACACAGAAGGGATTAGATCCGGCTCGGAACTGCCAACATGAAGCCCAGGGCCCGCTTCCAGAGGAAGAGTCAGAGCCTCACTTATAACGGCAGGCGTGACACAAACCCTCTTCTCGGACAGAGTCCCCTACGTTTAAATAAATACATAAATAGCACAAGTCAACATGACACATCGTTGGGCCATTCTCATTAAATGAAAAATCAACTTGCCCCATCGTTCTCACAATTTTGACCTAGGTTCTTCCGCTTAGAGCTTATGCCGTCTACCCGATGGGAAATGCTCCCAGATCCAGCTGCATCCTTCCCAATGCCACACTTGACACAACATTTAGAACAAAGAAATTGTTAATCTCGGGTATCACTACAACATCAATTAGTGCTTTAACAACGAAACTGAATTTAAACACTTCCGGTCATCGAGTCCCTTTTACTGAATTTTATTCTGGGCATAGTAGCTTTGGCAATTGCAATTATGTACTAAATTATGAGGATGTATTATATTTTTCGACCACTCGAAAAAAAATTTGAATTATGGGTCGATAATCAAACGGATATTTTGGGTACTTATTTAGTATAGGATGGACGTTCAAATTTCAGATTTTTAGGTTTCATGTTTCCGCCTTTGGTTACATGGGTCCCCCAATGTGATAATATTTGGAGTGCGGCACATAAATTTACACAGGATGACCTTGGGACGATTATAAGCATAAACTAAAAATTCCAGAACGAGTATGTTAGATACCATATTACCTTACCAGGGTATTCAATTTTTTTACCTACCCGAAACTCAGAATTCCTATACCCCCGAAGATATTGAAGCCATTTACGCTCCAATTGTAATGACAATTCGCATGAATAATCTTAGGTACATTATGACTTATGACGGTGGATTCTTGGCCATTTTTCGAAAAAGTAATTTCTTTAATTTCAAAATGCATGTCAACCTTTTAAAAAAAATTATTTTAGCAAATACCCTAGTGTGGCACATCAATTTGCTCAAGATGACCTTGGGAGTATAATAAGATAACAAATATAAGATAATTATGAAGAAATATATTTTTTGCCATACACAAAAAGGCGTACTGAGATAATGCATCTGACATTGTTCATGCAGAAGTTAAATTGGGGGCAAACGGCTTCTATATTCTCATTCTCGGGCATTGAGATTATGAGTTTTTGGTATGTAAAAAAATTAAATACATGGATACTTTCTATAATAATCGTTCGGAAATTTGTATTTAATCCTCCCAGGGTCATCCTGAGTAAACTGATGTGCTACACTCGCATAGCTGCTAAAATATTTGTTTTTCAGAATTTGACAATTTTTTTGAAAAGGAAGAAATCACTTTTTCGAACAACGGCCGAAGACCACCGATTGTGTCGTTATGGTTCATCAAGTTTTACCTTAGTGCTGGTGTAGTGTGTTGTATATTAATACTTTTTTTTAGCGATTCTGAGTAATGAACTTAATAATTTCTGTCTGTTCTGATGTAATGGCATATCATTAGTGGGGTAGGACTGGAGATACCTGCAAATTCAGAGAGCGCGTGCGCGTGCGTCTGTTTACTGTTTATCTTCATTTAGGTTGGTTAGGTTAGGTTACAGAACGTTAACCTACCTAACCAAACTACCAAGCAGCGAACAAACAGTAAATAGGCCCACGCGCTCTCTGAATATCCAGGTATCCCAATTCCAACCTATTAGTGGAATGTTTCGCCTGTGAATTACAAATTTTCCTTCGACTAGACAAACAAGCCCGCGCTAACGCGAAACCGTTCATGGACCGTGGGTGAGTTTGCTTTAGTGATAGTACCCTCTACCCTCCAAATACTTAAAATACGTCGGTATTCGTTCCACGTTAGCGCGGGCTTGTCTCGCTAGTTAATTAGATAAACTTACGGGAGGAACAGCAGCAGGGCCTGAAAGGGGTTCCGCTCCCAGTTGAGCTCTCTCACCAAAGATGGAAATGGATTTGCCACAAGCTAAACGAAGCTGGCCATTGACGCTGGGACTGGGATTCAGACCGAATTGGAACTTCCCTTTTGGGAACTGGCAAATAGGATGGGCGGGGGGGGCGGATTCATCTTAGACTGGGAACTTGGCTCGATCCTTTGTGTGAAGACTAGAACACTATTGTCGTGGAGGGAAACTATGGGGAGTCGTCGGGGACTCCGGGCCGACGAGAGCGGGTCGGGTCAGGGTCAAAGGTCGGATAGCCGGAGTGGCAGGTCCGTCCTGGTAGGCCTGAGCTGGGGAATAGAGTGAGTCTTGGCTGAATGGGAACGAGGGAAATGACCGGAGCCTGCCTGTCGCGGCTAATTCCAGGTGAAGGGCATCGTCAGTCAGGGACAGAAGTCCTCTGACTGATATGCAAAAATGCAATTAGGAAGGAAGAGGGGGACGACGGAAGGAGATAAGGCGAGCTGGATGGCTCTAAAACACTACTGTATGTATGAAACTACACTGTCGTCCTCAATTAATTACACTAGTTCTATTTTCTGCTTTAATTCACGCGAATAAGTACTAACTCAGGAACTGTAACATCAAACTCAAAAATAATAGTAACCGAGGATTTTCTTCTCTACGCGGTGACTATATTGACTACCGTTGTCGCCGATGGGATCCAACCATAGCTACTAAGTACCTACCTCCTTTTTCCTTACACGTACCTACGTTCTATGTATTCTTATAACTACTGAGGACAATAGTATGTAGGATGTAGGTACTGAACCTGAACCCTTTCGGAACCACCCTCATGACTAAAATATTTACCCCTTTCCAGGAATTGAAGCCCTCAAGTACCTCTTATTCTGCTCTTGGTCTTGGCCCTTCTATTGTATTGTATCAAAGTTGTGTGGGTGTGGGCATATTATATGTATGTGCATTATTATTGCAGCCGTATGCGTACACTATGTATGTATGTACATATATACATATGTAGTATCTGGTACAATATTAAACTGTGAGGGTCTCTAAATAAAAGGTTTTGAGAAAGGGATATGGGACAAGTGTATGTATGTATGTAGTAGCGTAGTTGTAACCCTTGCTACCCGAAACTATGTATTTTTAAATCAAACCCTCACTTAAATATGTAGACTTTCGTACATACAACATAGAAGACTTCCACTGCAGCTGTTAAACTGCCGCGACACTCTCACTCCAGAATAAGAAAATCCTCTATTATATGCACGCTAAATCTGACCGTTTTATTCGTTCAGTAATTGGCCGGTAGCAAAAAGGGGGTAGGAGTAATAAAAAATCTTCGACTGACGGTTTTTGCTAACAAAGTCACACATAGATGGCGTGGGTGTGCGAAATATCCGCATGGTGAGTTTTACTGTCGCTGTCGCAGGTAATATACGATGGAAATGCCCAGAGAATGTGATTGTTAGTTATGGTATCCAATGTTACGATTGCGAACCAGCAGGGTTGTGGTGTTACGAACTAGGGTTGTGGTGTTACGCACCAGAATTTCTGGTGCCTAGTTAAATATATTTATGTAACTACTTAAACGTGTTGTAACGTCTCCTTTCCCTTCCTTGACACTTAGCGGCTATATTGCAGCATTAGCGGTCACACGTCACGTGTGGTATACAGCTTTAACATTCAGCTACTGATTGCACAGAGGATTTTGTTGCGCTATTTGGCATAAGTTAAATTCTCTAGATTCGATCTTGCGCTTGAAGTTCCTTACTCCTTACCTTGACCTATGACACGAAGGGAATGACATCGAGCAGAAACCTTTTTGAATCAGTGCATTGACTTTTGAGCAACAGCAGGTAACATGGCCCATTTTAATAGGCAACAATGGCCTAAACCTAAACCTCGTAACATATTCTGGTTTTGAATAAATGGGGGGGGGGAAGCCATTTAGAAATCCCTGAAACCCGCCTTTAGTTGTAATTGCCCTACACGACAGATAGAGAGGTAGAAAGGCAATAACGTAAATGAAAAATGTAAATTTAGTTATGTTTTCTCTAAACGAACGAAGTCCGCCTCGAATGTACCAAATGTCAGCTTATCTTTTATCAGAAAGCAGCTAATGATGTCATATCTATGTTACTTCTACGCCACCATGAAATGAAGTACATACCCGCGTTACTCAGTTACATAAATTCATATCGTTATTCGTTATTCGGAAACCGTATGGCTATTCAAGAGCATACATGTGCCGTTGAGCTGATGCCAATCTATGTACATAGTACGTATAGATAATAGAATTATGACTGTCGGAAATCGGGAACGTCCTTTGCGAACGTGTACACCGATTATTAAAGAGCCATGAGTAATGTGACAGGATATTAGGACATACGGTGCTTGAATGGAAGTACTATAAAATCTCGTGCGATTGCAAGTGCCATTAATCACAATCGTTACAGTCATCTCCGCCGAGGTTCGGAACTCCGCAGTCGCTTGCCGACTTTGATATAAAAATTAGATCATCTTAGCAGTAAGGTATAATTAATAAAGTGAACAGATTATGGCGTTCAGTTCAAACTTGTTCTACACTGTTCTGGCAGGGATCCTCACGGTTCAACTGACAGTTTCATTCCAATTCTCGCCGTTTCCTGACGAACTCGACACCCTTGCCAACTGGCTCGACAACTGCACCCGTCCAGATAATTGTAATAATACAGCCGTCCCATATCTAGTATGCGACTACAGCTGGGGATCCGATCCAGATTCTGGGCGGTGCAGGTGTCAAGGGGAGCTGGACGGCCAAATGGATTACCAGTCCGGGAAATGCAAATTCACGATTGGGAACGACTGCCCGGTTGGTGAGGAAGATCCGTGTATCCTACACGCGGACTGCAATGATGGAACCTGTGAATGTATAGACGGTTTTTACGGCGGCGAGCAGAATAGTACCATCTGCTGGACAAGTTGGAACTCTACTTGCAGCCTTGACAATGACCTGTACTTGATCTGCTACCCATCAGATGGTCTATACTGTAACAATATTACGAACGTTTGCGAATGCGAGGAAGCGGATCGAGAGTGGTCAGACAAGTTCAATCACTGCGTAAGTGCTACGCGTCATGGCGACCCCTGTGAACCGACCTCTGAAGCTGAAGACTGCGCCCAAGACCTGAATCCATTCATGGAGTGCGACGCCGACCACCGCTGCGCCTGTCGAGGTGAAGCCGACCTTGACATGAGGTTCATTTATAACCAGTGCCTGGCTACGCGGGGTAAGACTTGCGAAGATGGGCAGGCCTGCATCTACAACTCACACTGCCAAGGCGACCTCTGCACCTGTGACACGGGCTACAGTGACGGGCCAATTAATTTCCTGTGTGCAGCCAGCTGGGGCACGCCATGCACTACGGCAGGCAATAATTATACAGTCGGAATCTGTGACAGTACCAGGGGCCTACGTTGCGAAGAGGATACGAACGTCTGCAAGTGCTACGACGATGGGAACTATCGCGAATGGCGGGACGAGACGTGCTCTCCCCTGATTGGTTCAAGTTGTGAGAAGGACGTGGACACTTGTCCTCCGGCCGCTGACTGCATCAACAAATGGACTTTTACTACCTGCGAATGTAACCAGGGCTACAGTCAGACCAAGGAGAATCATTGTAAGCTAGGACGGGGCTCGACCTGTCTGGCCAATCCAGATCCAGCTCATCCGGAGTTAGAATGTAATGACGGGCTGCTCCTGACCTGCACGGATGGAAGATGTGCCTGTAATGCGAACTCATTGATCGATGACTACGGTCAATGCAGGGTCCACGTAGGCTCACCATGTGACTACGAGAAGTATGGAGACCTGGATCGGCTCTGTGTCTTCCGGTCGGAATGTGTGAGGGAAGACAACAGCACGACCGTTGGCGTCTGCGTATGTATGGACGGGATGACACCTTCGGACGACAGAACCACTTGTGGCGGGACTTTTCTCTCTGGCTCACTTCTAGTCATCCTTGCTGGAGTAGTACTTAAATCACTTGCATTCTAGTTATAATTTTAATACGGTAGGTACCGCACGAATAAAAGCTAGTCAATTCAAAATACGTCAGTTTTATAAATGTGAAGATTTTACTGTTACTTTTGAATTATAAATCTTCTTGAATTGTACATTATGTCTTAAGGGGGAATTGATTTTTCTGTGACAGGAAGCCATCAACTCATATTAAACTAATCCTGAAAAAACCAGCCCAGTTATTTATCTTGGACTCGTTCGGACCACTTTGACCTCGGTTCCTTCCAGCTGCGCCACTGTCTCAGTCACAGTCGTCTTCATCCCGTCAGCCTCTTTGGCCACGAGCTGAACTTCCGTTTCCACGTAATGCTCTACTTTCTGAACAGTTTGCATGGTCGACTGAACCCCGACCTTGACATGCTCAACTTCGTCAAGGACTTTATGCATTCGCTCTTCTGCGGCTGCTTCGGCCTGATGGACCAATCCAAAGGCGGTCTGCTTCAGCGCCTCTTCTGAGTGGGCTATTTTCTCCTCGATTTGGCTCTCAAGCCGTTGAAAGAGACCTTTAGCGTCACTCAGCTGCAGTAATAGTAAGGCATGCGGTAGGCTTTAAAAACGTTTTAAACTAGAATGTTTATAAATGAGCAATAATTTGATGACTGCGGGAAAATAGTTTTTTAATCGAAAAATGGAAAATCAAAGCTCCCAATTCTGTTGAATTAGGATTTCGTTCGCCAAAATTACGCAACATTATGCTTTGAAGCGTGGTTAGTTATTATAAATTATTTTCCTACCGACATCAAAAAATACAAACCCTTTATACATGGATGGCATGTAAATGTTTACATGGATACGTACAGTAGTTATATGAATAGCTCAAGTATACTTACCTTATCCTTGTCCTAAAACAAATTAAAACATAATTACATACATATCATTCACAAAGACGTAAAAACAAAATATTCCAGTACAGTATATTTCTGTAATTTAGTTAACTTACTTTTCCAGAGAAGCACGGACAGCAGCACAGAAATTTATCCATACTATATATTCAACTAGACAGCGTAGCAATATATTTAGTTGAATTTATAAACCAGATTCCGGATTCTACTAAATCTACAAAAAATAAGTTAACATTAGTGATGGCTGCGGTAATTCAAAATACAAATCATAAAAATGAAATGCAACTTGAAATCAGACATGCACAAATAAAATGTAAATACCTGTTAATAGTCTGGCCCACAATACGAAGTTTTCCTTTAGAACTATGATTGCTTCTTCTATTATTGGTTACGGAATTCCAATTAGAAGTCAAACTAATTGAAAATGATAAATTATTTACGTATTTTTATTCTAGTTGCGTTGATAAATAAGACGTCAGTCTGGCCCCTGCTATGTACCTAACTGCAAATAAATAAATGGAAAAAATGGAAAGTTTAAGGCCACAGACCCAACTACGTGTAAGTGTAACCTGTACAGCAAGTTTGGCGCTTGGCTGAATTACTTTTGCAAATTAAGAACGGGCTAGGCCATTGACTCGTCCCCTGCCTCGTGTTAGTAACTTAATATACATACATATACATATACTAAGTACTATATGTCTACTATGTAGGAATCCATCAAAAAATATTGAGCAAAGTTTATGGACTTGATCCTTATGAGCAACCTTAAACTATTTACTATTGGTTTTTATTACTAATTATTATATACTTTCAATGCATTCTGTGCATCTCAGCCAAGGACAGTTCTTCACTAACCTGTTTGCTCACAAGTACGATTTTATTAGGGCCTAATAACAAAACTCCTTGTCCTTATATGTACCTACATTGGCACGGAATGTTGTGATACATTTTTTAACTATGCAGTTTTTGGGCACTACTTATTTTATGCGTATTAGGGTATGCAATATACTGCCCTAAATCCCATATGTGCTACTGCTAGAATAACCGGAACGTCAAACATTACTAGCTCTGGTTAATTGTCTCAGCTCAGAAATCCCTTTTAATACTACATTTGGAAAGGCTGGCATTTATCAAAGCCAATAACACTGACTTCTGAAGCAAAATAATTTAATCATGAATTATGGGATATCAAAAATGATTTTGGTTCCGAGAGCCGACACTATTTTTCAATATCATTTGATTTATTCGGTAAAATTGTACATTTTGACTTTTCTACCATGAAGGGGACGACTAATATAAAATTAAATCAAAGATTTTGTACTAATATAACAATATATTATTTTAAAAAACTCTACACGTCAATAAGTTTCTACTTCACACCCGGGGTCGGCATAACAGATACAGAAGCACTCGGCGCAGGTACTACAGTCGTAGCCCCAAGTCCCGCAGAGTTCAAAACAGCCGCTCTTCGTGTAGTTCCCACAGGAGTCACATGACCTTACGCCAAAGCTGGGAACCATTCGAGTAAGGGCCTCAGTCGGCCTCACGGATCCATTTCCAATACTAATCATATTCTGGTCAGGGTGATAGTCCATGTTCCGCCCTAAAACATTAACCTGTAATCGAACAATCAATTTAAAAAATACTAAAAAATTAATATTTGTAAACAACTAATGAATTGTCCTATTTAAACGTACCAGCCCCAAAGCAAGAAGAGCCAGAACTATTTTCATGACCATTTTCAAATGTAACCCGGTACGGACCAAAACAAGAGTGAATTAAGTTTAATGGTCAGTTGATGTAATAGTCACACGTAAACGTAGAATGTAGTAGGTAGGCTTATTTTTGAACAAAAAAAAGTGGCTCACTAAATGAAGTAATAGCAGCTGTATTCAAATTGTAACAATTGTCAAGTTGATTTCGAGTAGTTGGTTGCTTCTGAAATAATGGTATCCCAGTAGCCTATTTATATCAAATTCAGTACGTACGGATTCCGGAAGCAAACTACGCTGATTGTACGTCTCCATGCTACACAGTGTGTCAATCGATATATTTACTATTGTGTTACACTTCCGTTTGCGGGTTAGCCTAATCCATATTGTAGCTTGTAGTAGTATTTCCTCTGCGAAATAAAATCGGAAGTTAAATTGTTACAGTTGTTTGGCAAATTCTGACGCCAATAATAAATATACTAATTTGTACGTGGAACTGAACCGTTGTTGCACTAATTAATGAATATGGCATATGACAGGCACGTGCAGTTACCAAATGTGTAGCACCTACCTAATATATCGATTTTGTATAATATGTATATGTAAGTCGTAGCCGGTTTTGGATTTGCAAAGTATGGCTTAACTGCTATATGAGTCAGTTATTATTATATCAGTAATGAGATGAAAAGTGTTAAAATGTTAATTAATGCGCCGGCAACACTAGTTGTCAGATAACAGCCCTCACTTTGATTAATACTACCTACGTAGTATCAATCTCGTCCGCTTAGACTATACTACTTAACAATATAAAATACAGTAAACATATTTGACTACGTAGTATTACCTAGATATCACGGAATTAAAGTCCAGCCAGCATTCTGTATTATTTTAGCTATGGCAACATGACTCATGAGGGATTTTATGAATATTTAATATGGCTAACACCTGATTAATTGCATTGCTTCCTTTTCCGACTCGGAAACGATAGGCAGGATCTAAATCAGCTATCGGAACAAGGAACACAAATAGGAAATATTTGGCTAGATCGTAGTTCGTAGTACACTGGACTACTACCTAACATGGTTACATACTCACCCAATTACCGGAAGAATTACCGATTTGAAAACGTTTAAAAGGGCTAGTCGACTCTCAGAAGTTTAACAGTTTGAGCTCGTTCCAATATCAGACAAGCTAGTCTACGTAGGACATATTCGGCGGAATCAAGCGAAACAATCTTCCAAGTCCAGAGATACAAATCTAGACTCACATATTAAGCCCAAGAGAGTTCCAGAGCTGTTTTTGTCGAAAATATTTTAAATTCGAAGATGTACCTGAAAATGGCGTTCACAATAATTGCATTGACACAGGTAACCTTCCTATCCATGTATTTTACCTTCCTCAGAAGGTATATAGGTAATGTTTTTTAAATCGCTTGGACTTTTAAAGTGGATTTAAAATTCCATTTCTTACAGATCAGTGCTCTGGGTGGAAATAGAAACGATGAGGGTCTGGCTGCTTCCAATGCTCGATTCGAGGCCGAACGAAATAGGGCTTTGGAAGCCGGGCTCAAGTATGAGGTCCATATCCGGATTTCTCGGGATGGAGCGGAAGTTGATGGGTCATGCCCCTTCTGTGGGAACCATACTTCACGAGGATGCCTGGACCACTGCGGAACTTTGGGCTATAGGTGCATGCGGTGTGCGGAGTGCTTCTGCATATGCTACAACACAACTTGTCCACTCTGAGGGCTTCTCTTACAAGAAAAAATAAAAAAAAATCGATTTTCCGTTTGTGATATTAAAAATAGCATAATATTGCATTTTATGTATCACGTCATGGTTTTATTCCATTTTAAGTAGAAGTTAAGAGAAACACTGAAGTTCAAATACGAAATGATCAAAAGAACGCGTATTTATGTATTTCTCAATTTCAAATATTATTCTAATGTGCTAACATTTAAAAGTAAATAAAAATATTATGCATCAACTACATAGGAGTATTAGGTAAACATTAGATCTTAAGCTAAGGCATCTATCTATCTTATGAATAAGCATTTGCAGGAGTACTGAAACATATTCGTTGTGACTCGTGACTAAGTAAGTAAGCAAGTAGCTTAGTTACACTAAGTAAGCTGTAATACAAAATATTGGAATTATTATGGTTTTTCATTTTAATGTCAGAAAAATGTATTATTTTCAGAAACAATTATAGTTAAAACTCAGCGGAATAAATATGCTTTTATAGTCCTAACTAATCTAACATAAGCTTGCTTATTCTAAGCAGACACAGTAACTTAACATAATAGCTTAATACAACAAAACTTACGGTAGGTGTCTACAATAGGTAAATTGTATTATCGACTAGAACCTTGCATTTTGCGCAAGAATATATGTATTTGCCGAGCATAAAGTTATGACCGATACCGATACGGTTACACCTATTCACATATAAAATCAACTGTTGAGAACGGGAGTTGAGTATTTAACTGTCAGCAACATAACCAGTCTCAATAACAAGTTATAACGTAGATAGTCGTCGTCAAACGATTGAAGTTTAAAAAAAAAAATAATAAAAATTGGGAAAATTCCCTATTCACTTAAGCTTCTAGAAAATTATGGTCCTGAAAGGTCACAGGTTGAGGCGTCTTTGGCCTCCAGGTCCTAGTGACCAAATCCGCCCCCATCTCTCCAATCATAATGCATGCTGCATTAGGATTCGAGCTCACAATGGTTGGCATGATTGAGGCGTCCACAACCCGGATCCCTTTGACCCCCTTCACTCGGAGCTCAGAGTCTAGCACGGCCTTTTTGTCGTCGGATCTGCCCATTGGGCACGTGCCAGCCGGATGGTAGAGCGTCAAGGAGTACCTCCTTGCGAAGCACTCGTAGTAGGCATAGCTCCTATATTCTACGTCCTCGCAACCCGGGAACGGAGTGTCAGTCATTCTTGCATTCATCCCTTGGAAGATCGTCGTGTTCTCGACAAGGTGAACTGCCCGCTCCATACCTGTGGATTACAAATGATTCGTACAAAACCCATTTATTGGAGTATATTTTGCCTTCCTGTCGTATTTCCTGAAACTCTATTTAAGATAAGGCAAGTATTGAAAAGGAGACGAGGACGGCAAGGAGGCAGTACTAAATACCCTAAAACAAGATATACAGAGCAAGGCAGGAAGGCAAGAAAGTAACAGGATGAAGGAAAGAAATGACTCGGAACACTGGAAGGCGGACGGGCAAGAAATACATAGGAACATACGACGGCGGGATAGCAACAGGTACATAGGAACAATTAATGTAAGCAACGACCGGAATAATCACAAACAATGGAAGGCAGGGAAAAGAAAAACATTGGAAGATAACAGATGAACAGAAAAGAGAAGAGTTTGGAAAGAAACAGGAACATTAAAACGCAAGAAGGCAATAAATAAGCAATGGAAGGTAGGAAGGCAAGCAACGAACAAGAAAAATGGAAGGCAGGATGGTAAAATGAACAGGAACACAGGACGCAAAAAGGCTATAAATGAGTAGGAACACAGGACGACAGAAAGGTAATAAATGAACACAGGACGGCAGACTGGCAATACAACGAGCAAGAGCACATGCTACGAACGAAAGGAAACAAGAAATTAAGAAGATTAATTCATCCCAAAACAAAAGAAACGAAAATAAGGCAAGAAATTAACAGAAAAAACAGAAAGGCAAAAAATATTAACGAAATAAACATAAGGGCAAGAAACAAACAAAGGATACAAAAACGGAAGACGGAAGAAAAAAACACAACCAAAATAGATAGGCAAAAAGGCGAGAAATGAACATTATAATCAGAAATAAAAGAACGCAAACAATTAACATTAGAAACAGAAAATAAAGAACGCAACAAATTAACAAAAAAACAAGCCAAAAATTAAATAATACAAAACCCGAAAAAAATCAGAAAGGAAAGAAGTCAAGAAGTAAGCGGAAAAAAAGGGAGATAAATTAAAAAAAAAAGCTAAAATGAAGGGCAGAAATTATCCGAAGAGCAGAAAGGCAAGAAATAACTAGGAAATAAAAAGCAGAGCTTGTTTTGCTGCAACTTCGGTAATATCACTCCTCAGTGTTACATTCTATACCAAGCAGGAAAAGTTACCTTCGACCAAGACCTTCATATCATCCTCGTGCTCAAAGTAGTTCGGGTCCATGAGGGGCGGAAGGGCGGGATTACTTCCCGCCAGCAAGACCTGCCCCCTCGTCTTCGGCCGTGCCAAAGTGGCTATGATCATGAAGGAGTCCTTGTTCCGAGCAGACTTGTAGTACTTCTCCAAAACTCCATTTTGGACATTAAAGGCCCGCTCAAAGTCAGCCGGGGCCTTGTTGTAAATGGAAGTTCCGAGGAGCATGTAAATGAAGTCCGGCCACGAGCCCTCACCGGCCGCTTTGGCATGTTTCGAGACCAAAAAGGCGGCGGCCTGTATGCCAGTGCTCGTTAGGGGCCCGGTCCCGTACTGTGCAAATTCATGGAAGGCCTTCGGGTCCAAATCCCGGTCCAGGTGAAACGTAACGGTCTGGTTAACCGTGAACGGGCCGACAAAGGCCGTTATGTGGTCCTGCAGGTTCTGGCCTACAGGGGAGTTGACTCGGACTGGAATCTGTTGGAAGTTCGAAATAAAGGGAACATTTAATTTTTTTTTATATTTAATTTTATAAAACCGGTACTGCAGACAGATACTGCATAGTAACATAAATTATTCCATTTAAACTATCATCAAGTAATTCAAAATCTCTCACCAATTTAAACAGATTTTCTCACCAATTACCTCAAATCACTCACAAATCTTTTCAAACTTAGTATCAGCAAAATATGATTTATTTTAGAATAATTAACGGAAACGCTAGAATTCGAAATATTTCCAAACTCTAGCGAGGAAATCTGATTGAATTGGTGAGAGATTTCGAATTACTTGATGATGATTTAAATATTCCTCTAAATTAAAATACCTTGTGAGATTTGAGATGTTCATGGGGACCAATGCCAGAGAGCATAAGGATTTTCGGCGTGTTCACAGCGCCCGCCGAAAGGATGATTTCCCTGTTAGCCTTTGCAATCCATTGAGCTCCATGTCGCTCGTACTCAACGCCGTAAGCGCGGTGATCCGGACCCATGAGCACCTTCAGGCCACACAAGACAGAATTAATTTAAATAACGATGTTTAATAATTATAACATACGAAAATAAGTTTTGGGCAAACTTACTCGATTCACATGCGAATACTTGTAGATTGTGAGGCTGGGCCGGTTTCGAAAGGGCTCAAGAAAGGCCTTGCCCGTGCCGAACCGACGTCCATTCTTCTGTGAGTAATACAGCGTTTCGAAACCTGAGGAGCAATTCATAATTTAAAATTATGGTTTTTGAAAATTAAGTTTCAGGGCATATTCTCTTCCGGCTCACCTTCAGTAAAGTTCCCGTTCAAGTCAGTTTCAGGGAATCCGAGCTCCTGGCCAGCCTTGACGAACGTGCTAGCAAGGCCGGTATAGGGCGGCTGCTCAACGTTCAAATATCCGCCCGTCGCATGGAGAGCTCTTTTATTCCCATTCTTGTACTTGTAGTTTTCGGACTTTTGGAAGAACTGCATAACGTTCTCGTAGCTCCATCGGGGGTCTCCCGTAATGTTAGCCCAGTTGTCGTAGTCCCGGGCCGCGCCGCGGAGGTAGGCCATGAAGTTTAGGTTACTCGAGCCACCTAAGCCTTTCCGTGGATAATAAGAATCAAATAATATATAGTTAGGCCTGTTTTTAATGCTTTCCAAAACTATAGGATTTAGCACAGAAGTAACTATAGAAACGACAAAAAAGAACTAAATTATATGTCTCATATGTCATTAATGGGATTTATGAATCGGAATGACTGATTGCCATGTAAAAAGACTAAACATTTGAGTGTAAAATATTTACTACAGAAATATTTCGTTATTCACATATTTTTCGTTAGGCTAAATTCAGTATTTTTTTCAGCAAAACTAATACTATGTCAAGACCTTTTAATATTATAAATATTAAAAATTGGCTCGTCAATTATCGTTCTAAACAAAAATATATGGCGGCTGTACCTTTTCCCCGTGGCCAGGCAGATTGCTGAAAATTGGAAAAAGTTCGTATTCATATTACGTAAAAGAGCAATTACTTTTTTAATTTCGGTATTCCAATGGAAAGTCCATGGCTATAAATATTTACCTGATTATTCATTGCGAGGCAGGCCCTCTTCTGCGGCGTGCTCCTATACATCCAGTCAATACTGGGCTGCCCAAGCATGAGGATGGCCAGGGCCGGAATGGAGCTCAGAGGGCTCTGCTCCCCACCGGCCTCAAGGAGCAGAACGTCAAAGTTCTCAGATAGTCGGCTTGCAACCACGGCGCCCGCCGAACCGCCCCCAACTTTTTAATTGGTGCAAAAAAATTAATATTAAATTATTGTGAACACTAATATACAGGCAACAGGAAAATTAGGAAAACAACAGTGACTAACGTGAATTACTAACGTAATTATATTTATTACTGGATTGCATTATTAATTTTTTACTTACCAACAATAAAATCGAACGTGTCCCGCTGCTTGTTATAGGTGACCCCAATGCTGTCCGCCATCCGATCCAAATCACTGTAGACTATCACATTTACGGAAATTATGGAAATTATACTATAGAGAATGGGCCTGTACCAGTGGCTGAGGGTTACGAAGGGCGGCATAAAAGTCTGGACAAGATCCATTTGACTTGGCTAGCTAAGACTTCGTTTAAAAGTTAAATACTATTTTTTTAAATTTTGATCAGTAAATAAAACGTTAACTGAGAAAATTAAGGATTGATTCCATGTTAGGTTTCTAGCGACGATGATTTAATTCTGCAGTCCTGCCCTTCTCACTCTAACTATTCCAGACTACTGATGGGTCAAATTTGCGAGTTGTCAGGGGCAGTCAAGGCTCAGGAGGATCCCACACCTTGGCATTGCATTACGAACATTAATCTTTAATCAATTTCCCATTATTCGAATTACCTAAGTCCAAGCTGCGGCTATGCAATGCAGTACTAGCCGTACATTGATCAATGGAAACAGAATAATATATTCACGACCGCATGGGAGAGGATACGTCCCCACTTATGCTGTAGTCAGTTGCTGTAATGGATCATATCATAAGAGCATGGGAGCAATTACTGGTTTGGGCAGATTTGGCAACGGGCAGTTTCAGACATCTCCTATGGTGATTGTGTCCTTATGTATATATTGCAATTTCCAATTTAGCCTTCCTGCATTTTTAGGAGTCAATAATTGGTGTCTTCAGGTTTCGTGTTAGTTCATAAGCCCCCACAAGGTCTCCACTCTGTAGCTGTAGGTTGTATTTTGTGTTGCCCATCCTAATTATGATTCGCAATACTATGTATAGTTATATGTCGTATGGGGAATGGACGGGAATATCTGGATTGTGATCTGTGCAGTATACGAGGACTTAGGTAATACTATTGCAGAGTAAAATTCGACATTTTAGCACATGTATTGGCAAAACCATGTGATTAGCTCATATTTAGGTGATACTACGGCCGGTAGATTCAATTATGTTAGGTTAGGTTTGGACTGCTACTCTATATGGTATTTGTATTTATTCTCCTTTCAATTGTTTTAGTTGCATCAAAATGTTTGCTTACAAAATTTTATATTTTTATGCTGGAATTAAATAAGAATCAGATGACGTCCTTGAGTTCCTACAGTTTGTTACAATTTCCTTCTCCAAAATTAAGATTCCAGCTATTATACATAAGTATAATAACATGCCTTTTGCAGACATAATACATTCGGAAATGCTGACCTGTGTTTGGGATTTGGGAGACATGCTTAAATACATGCATTGTTGTTATATCTTAAGTATTACGTAGTAGTATGTATGTACTAGTAGATACAATACATAGTTACTATATGTTGTATGTATATCTTTACGTGGGCCGATGATGCATAAAGCGAGCGTTGCATAATTACCACAAAACTAAATTTTCTGAATCATCACCTCCCCTTTTTAATGTTAAAGTAAATTAGTAAATACCGGAGTCTCGAGCGTGTCATGCCATCCCATACTTAATTTCACATTAAAAAGAATCATGGGTCCCATAAATAGAGGGCCGAGTACTACTAAGTAGTTAATACTACCTATAGCTCTGAGGCAGATTTTGTCAGGAATTAATATGCTTTCTAGCCGGATTATTCGCCTCCTACTTTGCGCACTGGTGAGCATCTTGTGCTGCACTACTGAAGTGGTCGGGAAACCGAGAAGTAAGTCCCAGGAGTGTAAATTATGTAAAAATAGTATATTTGTAGATGTTCCTAAAAAAAACTCGATTCTCTTAAAGAAAATAAGAGTAAAATTATAACCACAGAGAATTTGTTTTAACATTTAATACAAATACAAATCTTGTTTGTATCATTAATTAAAACCATGTATTGATACACATTTAAATTGATAGGTTTAGAATTAATTTGATTAAAAGTTGGCTTAAATATATTAGTTTGGATGTTGGCTCTTGTTAAACGAGTTTCTATGGCCAAATATTTTAATAAGCAGCCTCTAGAGCTAGTGAGTTCCAATATTACATAATACATAATCCCTATCTATATCTTAATTTATTTTATGGGATCATATAATTTGTCAAATTGAAAAGTCTAGCTTTACTTACTAATTAGACCTATAGTACCCAGTGAACCATGATTGCTTATTTATTCAAGTACCAAATACTGTTTACAAATATGCCAGTCTTCTTTATACTATATATATTTGACCTGACCCCGGCAGGTAGGCGAGGTGCAGCTGATGCCGACTCGGTCTCAATTGCATTCTCTGTCCCGGAAGGTACGTTCCCCTTACATTCAAACTATGAGGAATATTTAAATGATCACCAATTAATTCGAAACCTCTCACAAATTCCAACAGATTTCCTCACTAAGGTTTTGAAATATTTGAAATAAGATAATTTTAATTCCGTTAATTATTTCAAAATAAATTATATTTTGCTCATAATTAGTTTCTAATGATTGGTGAGTAATTTACTGTTATTGGTGAGGAAATCTATTTTAATGGTTGAGAGATTTCGAATTATTTGGTGAAATATTAAAAGGCAGCCTCATACTATGTATTATTATTCCAATGCGCGCTCGTACACATAATCTAACACTACTGGATTGCGCTATACCAACTAACTACAGGAGGGCAACACGCATGGCCAGTATTTAACTATGGACTAGACCTGGATGAGAGGGAGAGGGGCTCAGCATTCGCAGCGGGTGAAACGCGAGCTAGCGGTAACTTGGATATACTAATTTTTTTAATAATTATATAGTATTTGCTAAAATTTTGGAAAACTTTGTTTGGTTACAGGGAAGAATGGAGCTGTTGCGATCCAACATTCACAGGCACTCACGGGCCACGGGGATGCAACTGCAATATCAAGGGCTGTTGTAACGCCGGCATAAGCTACTAATAGTGCACCAAGTTATTACATAACTACTACTGTACATAGTATTTAAAATCAAAAGTTCTGTGCATATGTCACTTTATTATTATAAATATCTTAGAATAAATATAAATCTCAGTCCGAACCATTTACTATGTCCAGCTATGTTAATATTGTATATATTTTATGGAGGAAGACGTCTTCACGAATCCAGATAGCTCACAGCTTATCCCAAGGATCTAAAACTACACACATAGTAGCATGAACGAAGGATCCATAAATACAGTTGACTTCTATTATTTTGTCAGGCAACCGGTTTAACCAGTTCAACTTTTCATGTATGTATTAGGTTATGGTGAGTGGTATGCGCTCTTCCATTCATATTGTGTAGCTAATTGGCGTCGTTTCATTTTCTAGACTCCTTCAAGGCTAGGATTAGTAGTATTTATAATCAAGACTAAATACACGGGGACACCCACATCACCCAATAACCGGATAGTCAATACTTATGTATCTACTACAACTACGTTAAGGATAAATGAGCATTAGGTACGCATCTGTAGGAACAAGAGCGTGCAGCCTAACCTAATTCCAGTTGACAATTGATATGGGTTCTAATTGGGGATTGGGCAGGGACTGCGCATCTTTGTGGGCTACGTAACCAGACTGGAACATTTATATGGGACAGAACACGTTTATTTAGTTATGAAGTTGTAGTAGTAGGAGTTATTAAGTGAGCTATCGTCTCCCGCATTTTTGTACATACCTATACCTACCTGTACAGGTAGATTCAGAAATAGGACCTGTAGTCGCCACAATAGGAACCTATTGCCTATAGACCAGCCCAAAAATACCGGAATAGAAAGGTAAAAATTCACTTTTTTTACTAAAGCTAAAAGGTGTATAAAATTCCGTTTGAGCCACCGATTTGAAGGGGCAGTACGACAACGGATATTCTCCAGATAGGTAATATTGTACTTGCAGGCTCCAGTAGGTAAAATATATATTTTTTAACAAAAGCAGAAAGGATATCGTGTACTGGTTCAAACATTTTTAATTAAATTTCTAAATATTGTGTAAAATGCTTCAATAATTCCCCGAATATTTCATTATTAGTGCTGCCCACTCAAGAAGTCTGTAGTTTTTAGTCCAAAGCAAAATACTGAAATATTATAGAGTTTAGACAAAAATACAAAGTATATTTAGTGGGCTTCGTATTGGAGTCATTTTCAGATTTCTAGTCCCTTACCCGTTCTGAGTTATATTAGTTTGCTAACATTTAGATTTGATCATTTGTGCGTATACTGTATACTATTTATTTCTCTATTTCTATATACAGTATATGTATATGTTACACCCCAGCCCAGCCCAACCCCGAAATAGCCACAACTAGTTGGCCATTTTTTCACAACCGACCATTACCCGAAAACTTCGAGGTAACCTAACCTAACCTAATTATAATAATACTATCACGTTAGGTTAGGTTAAGTTTGGTTAAGTTAGGCTAGGTTAGGTTTAACATATACATATATAGTATACAGAAGTCTATATATTTCCGGCGGAATTTATTACAATATTTCCAGAGTTCTCCCCTCCAAAATGGCCAAGTTCTTGATATTTGAGCTGTTACTGGACCTGTTGGTCTTCCTCCTGTCAATTCCAGCCCTCCTCCTCCTGTTCCTGGTCCTGAGCCCGCTCTACCTCTGGAGACTTACCGTGCAAGTCCTGGCGCGAGTCTTCAAGTCCCGGGAGCTCCTCGGCATGCTCCCCACCCTCGAAATGCTCTTCATGCCCATGGAGCCCTCCGACTCCGACCCAGCGGAGCCCCTGCACCTCCGGCCCGACAGCCTCGTCGTGGCCCAGCTCGTCCTCGAAGGGCCCGTGGACCTCGACCAGTTCCGAGCCAACTTCCTCCAGAACGTCCTCTCCGAGCCTGGAAGCAAGTCCGGGCCCGTTCCCTATGCCCGCCTCCGCCAGCACGTCGTGACCTGGCTCGGCTACGCCTTCTTCAAGTGGGACCCCAACTTCCAGATCCAGAACCACATACTGGAAGTGCGGGAGCCCGTCACTGAGGCCACGGTCACGGGCTTCATTGGGTCCGCCCTCTCGGCCCCCTTCCCAAAGGGGAGCTCCATGTGGGAGATATGGCTGGTCCCGGCCTATAACGGGGAGGACCGGACCCTGCTCCTCCTCCGGTTCTCACATTGCCTCGGGGACGGGTTCAGCTGGCTCCAGCTCATGAGCACGCGGATCATGTCGTTGGCGGGCCCGGCCATCACGCGACCGCTCCCTGCCCCGGAACCCGAGGAACGGGTCCCACTGGCCCAGAGAGCCCGCCGCCTCTACGCCAATACGATTGGCTTGCCCAGGGGCTACTTACGGGAACAGTCCGAGGTCTTTGGGAATTGCCTCGAGCCGAAGGGGGAGGGGCGAGGGAACGAGATTTGGGTGGCCCGGTCCGAGGGGATCCCGCTGGAGGGGATCAAGGAGCTGAAGAGGAGGAGCCAGATCCCGTTTTCCGTTGCTCTCAATGCGGCAGTGGCGGAGGCCCTCAGGGGTCACGTGAGGGAGGAGTTGGGGGTTCTGGACAAGAAATGGGCTCCAGGGTTCACTGTGGTTCCGGACCTGGCTCGTGGACATCCCGACGATCAGCTCGTGAACCACTTGTAAGATTTAGATGTTAGAAGATAAAGTAGTTGGGAATGAGGGATATTTAAATCATCACCAAGTAATTCGAAGTCTCTCACCGAATCAATCAGATTTCCTCGCCAGAGTCATGAATCATTTCGAATTCTAGCGTTTTAATTAAAATAAATCATATTTTGCTTATACTAAGTTTGAAAAGATTTATGAGTAATTTGAGGTAATTGGTGAGGAAATCTGCTTAAATTGGTGAGAGATTTAGAATTACTTGGTGATAGTTTAAAGGCAGCCGTTAGAAACTGAAATGGATTATGGTTTCTTTTCGAGGAATTCTCATGACGTTTAGTAAACGCAAGCTCAGAACTACGCAGAAGCGTTTTGGCCGTGTGTCCTAGAAATCTTGAGAAAAAGTACATAGTTGCTTTCCCCGTTAGCGCGGGTTCTTGTTGGCTAGTGTATAAATGTCTATATGTTTGTTTATGATTCCATATATTCCAGTGGCGTGCTGAACATGGTCGTCTCCTTGACGGACGATGATAGCACGAAGACATTGGCAGGGCGCTTAGAGTCCTCCAGGGCCCATTTCAGAGCAATGAAAGCCTCTGCTAATACAAAACTTGGTTACTGCATGCTGTTGGTGCTGAACTCTCTGCCCGTTCCGATTCTGAAAACAATGAGCCTGCCCTACATTACGTACATGTACTCCAACTTCCCGGGACCCGCCGAGCCCGCCGATCTCTGGACCAATCGAGTCTCGGAAATGATGTTTTGGGTCAAACCAAGGAGCGCTCAAGTAGTTCCGTCCCGGAACTCCGTCCCTGTAGTCACGGTCTCTATCATGAGCTACTTGGGGCTCCTGCGGGTTGGGGTGTTGGCCAACTCAAATTTCATCAGTTCTCAGGCTCAGATCGACGGGCTGGTTAGGAGGATCACGATTGAGCTGCAGGAAATGAGGAAATTAGGATAGCTTAGTAACATTTTAGTCCTTTAGATTGGGTCGACTGAAAACGTTACCTATGTTGTTAAAACTTGACAATAGTTTACGAAAAAAGTCAAAAAATGGAGCGTAAATTGTAAGGAGGATTAGCAGTTTAGAAGTATGTTGGGATGGACTCAGAATTGTCTCGAATTTTATGGGTAGATTATACAATAACGTGTAAGGACAAATGTTTTATGTTTGTAGTATTATTACATCATGAAATCTATATTTTGTAGTTTCTGTCCGTCCGTCCGTTTGCAACGGGATAAATATGTATGTTCTATACTAATACAACGAAGTAGTATTATAGCTTAAAATCTTCACCAGCTTACTGGCAAAGTTTAGGAATCCCTGTTATAATGTCGAAAGAGAAAACGTCGAATGGTCATAATGTCGAACTCATAATGTCGAAAAATGAAAAT
>JAQFZY010000592.1:0-24536 GCA_034696285.1 Hypogastrura burkilli | reverse complement strand
GCAATCATAGGTTAAAGTTCGCCTCTGTCAATTAGTATAAATACTCCGCCTATTTTATTGAATAAACACAGTACATAGATTCTTCACTACGAGAAACCTATAAAGTTGACTCCTGTGACTCTTATTACTTCAACAGATACATTTTAAATTTCGTACGTAGATGTATACTTATTACTTGCTTCTTAATATTTGTTTCTGATAATTATGCTTACTACTAGAAACTAAAGTAATCGACTATATACCTAGGAATTTTTTTTACTATGTATCGCACGATAACAATGTTTGGAGTCGACCATCTTCTGATAATGTAAGAGTAAACCTGTCGTATATTCTCTATTATATATTAACATTAAGATCTCGGTCCGTCTGACGATTTTATTCGTTCTGTAATTGGCCGGTGGTAGAAAGGGGCGGAGTAATACACAATTTCCGACTGACGGTTCGTGTTCACAAAGACACACATAGATGGCATAGGTGTGCGTGATATCCGCTTGTGGAGCTTTAATGTCACAGTCGCAGGTAATACGATGCAAATACCTCGCGAATAAGATTGCTAGCTATGATATCCAATGTTACAGACCAGAGTTTGTGGTGCCGGGCCCGCTAGTACGTATATACGTAGGTACGTATTATATTATATTGATAAAACAATAGCAACTCACGGACATTGGATTCCAAAATTGTACAAATCGATTTTTGTGATCAGCCAACATGCCCGGCGCCAACGCGGAAGCTTAAAACTTCTTCTAAACATTTCCATCCTACACGTACGTGCTATTACGTCTCTCCTATGCGCTTCTAACCCAATGATACGTGTACCCTGGAAACTTTTGGAAACATTTGCAGGGTTCCGCCTTCCCGCAGTGCTTCTGAGTGGTGCGGAAAACCAAATTGTAGTCGATGCTGCTGGCCTATATCACGAATATAATTAGTAGTAGCTTGCAAAAGTCCTGGATCGGCTTCATTTATCGACTCAAGTCGATTTAACAATTGTGAAATCAGGTAAGGCAAGTTGGCTGGAATCGCGTTAGGTGCTTTGGGCGGGGCTGGCTATGCTCTGTTCAGATTAGGCAGATTGTATTGAGCAGGGATCCTTTAAGCGGTGGAGGAGGCATGCCATTGAGGAAGTCCCGTTCCTCATCATCAACATTGTTTAAATTCGCTGCTGGTTTCGGGCTAGGATCCATGGGATTCGCTGCCTTATTCCCGTTTTCTGCAATCTCAGCAGTTGAGATTCTGCTGCTTCGTTGGCTGCTTTGTAATCGGCTACTAGTTTCTGTCAGGTTAGGGGGCTGTTGACCTTGCTTCGTGGTAGCATGCGATGTCTTGGGCTTATTTTATTATTCATCACGCATACCTTCGAAAAGGAAAACAGTTAATCTCGTTTCCCACTTTTTAGCAGCTAGGGCGTGCTGAGGTTGCACGCAAGCTTAACTCGGACACTCAGGCCAGCTACGATACATTCACTGCGCTTACAATTTATTAGTATACAACGTCGTCAGCGTGTAAACTCCACATGCTTGGGTACTGATTAGAGGAGAAATACCAGCGGAAGTGAGCACTGTCAACATTGTATATTAGAAGAGCCCCAAAACTAATATTCAAATTGTGAGAAGATAAGGTTCAACCTTCTTGTAGACCCACGAAGGCATCAGGAGCACTGAAATGCTTTCGTCGGTTGGAGCCCTGAAGAAGAGGAGGAAATATCGATCTTCAACTTTCTTGCTTTATCTCGATTTATTTTAGCGTTTTAACCCTGTTCCAGTGTCTAGTGGATGAGAATCAACCCAAAATCTCGTCCAAAACGAAAAGAATGTCCACCATAGGCAGTGTAATAAATGAAACAAATGGAATTAATAAAATAAAATAAAATGGAATACTAAAATTAACACTCGATTTCCTTTTAATGTTTTACGAAGCCAATTGATTTGATCCCGAACATTCAGATTTTCGGAGGAAGGAAGATGAGATCAGGTGACACTGTGCCAGTAGCTTGTCCAGCATGGTGTTTTGGTGTCCGGACACCCCCCGAAATGTATTCTATAATATTTAAATTAGTAAGTAAAAATGTAAAATTGTTAAAACATTTAACCTGTTGCGTCGTGCCGTTTTTCCTTATACCATTCACAAGTATCTAATCTAACCTTGATCCGAAGTATCAGTTCTCTCGTACATGAACATCCGGGAGGGTTTGTCTGTAAACACCTTACTCAGCAGTTAGGCGCATTACCTTATGCCATCGTTTTGTGTAAAGTTTATATCATATATTATGGCACCGCCGATAGCCGATTTACAATCAGATGCATACAAATATAGTAAAAGATTTGCGCTAAGATTATAATAACACTGTTTCCTTTCCAATAATACATGTGCATAGAGATACAACATTTATTTTTAACTTCTGACTAAAGACTAAAAAATTATAACTGTTGTCTATGCCGCTTATACTAAGAAAAATAATTATAATAGTTACATTGTGTACCTAGATGCTGTCGTAGGTAATCGGCTAATTCGGCCATAGCCGACCGGAGAAGTGTGAGCCGACTTAAGAATTTTAGTTATTAGGAATATCAGTATACGAGTTAAAAGTAACGACCTCGCGTTCGGCTCGTGTCTTATACTTGCGCACGCGGCTCCACCGCTTAGGGTGCTTGGCTCTACGCTTAGAACTAATTAGTACAATTATTTTCTTTAGTAAATCAATCTATTACTTAACTCTACGAATAGTTTAACGTTATCAAGCCATGTCACAGAAACAAAGCACTTATGAACTGTTATGCTAGACGCTGCTTGACAGTGGCGGCGCCAGCCGAAAATATCGGGTGAGCTAAATTCCACAACACCATTTTATCTACATCAAAAGTTCCTTTTCTAGTCAACACTTGAAAGCTAAAACGTTGGCGAAGGGAAGTTTTGGCTTCATGAACGTCTGCCAACACGCAAAAATGAGTTCCAAAAATTTCTTATACAAATTATTGTCAGTATTTATTGTCAGAAGTTCTAGTTATTCCAGCCAGACCGTAATATACTGGGCTTTTTCGATCTGTTATGTAGTTTAGTATCTGTAGTAGATTAAATTCGACAAACTATAAAATGTTAGGTTAAGCAAAAATTGATCGTCGTTCCGCCCAATCTACAGCTGAAGAAATATATGCCGAAGGCTCAACTACAGTGCCCGTTTTAAGTAAAGGCAAGCAAGGCCCCTGCTTAGGGCCCCGCTCTGTTGTGGCCCCAGTAGACTCGAAGTTAGGTAGGGACTTTAGTAGAAAATTACTTAAATAAGTTAATGGAGTAACATTATTTCGTATTTATACCTACGGTATACCTATGTACATTATGTCATACTTTGTTGTATTAACTCAAAATTAATACTTGGTTGCCTGTTATTCCTAAATTTTAAGAGTCAGAGATGCAATTGCCAGATCTTCCAATGGGACTTATTTTTAAATCAACAACTGTTGTCAGATTTTTTGTTGGCCAAAATTTATGTCAATCAAAACATTGTCGCAATTAAAAGAAAAGCTTAATTTTAAAACGAGAAATTAACTCGTCTGTTAGAAATGGTTGAAAAGATGGTCGTTGATTAGCATGTTCGAGATTCTCCAGAAGTTGTAGTCTTTATGCGATTGAGGGAACTGAATGGTCGTCCTAGTGTTGCTTTTGACACAATTAGCTCGAAAAAAGAAATAAATGCTAAAACACACGATTCATGTCTTCCATACTCTCCCGGCAAATACTATATATATTTGCTGGAACATTCTATTGGGTTCTCGGTGGAGTTGAGCCTATGGGCTTGCTCTCGGACTCATCTCCAGCCTCAGAGCATGCCACATAATGTTAGATTTAGGACTACTTGTCATATTATAGTATGTATGGCCTATTTGGCCTTAGATTAGATCCCTTCAGGATATAATGAGAACCAGGTACCGCCTTCGGTTCGCGTCTTATTTTTCCGCACGCGGCTCCGCCGCTTAGCGCGGTTGGGTCTACGATTGGAACGAATCAGTACAAATATTTCGTTTAGTAAATAAATCGATTACTTAACTCTAGAAATGGTGTGATATGTTAGCAAGCCATGTCGCAGAGACAAAGTACCTACGAACTGTGTTGCTAGACGCTGTGCGCTCTTTCATGCCTTTGCTATGTATTTTCTGTTTCTCAAATCTTACCTGCACATGGCACATGGCTTTCTAACATATCACACCATTCCTAGAGTTAATTTATAGATTTATTTATTAATCGAAATACTTGTACTAATTCGTTCCAAGCGTAGAGCCAACCGCTCTAAGCGGCGGAGCCGCGTGTTCAAGTATAAGACACGAGCCGAAGGCGAGATCGTTACTTGTCTATTGTAAAATTACAGCCGATTTTGCTGTCTGATGGATTCTGGTCGCATTTCTCAACGTACGGCGACCAAAATAAACGAACGAAAAGTTTTGACCAATACAAAGACCAAGTCTGAATATGAGATTTTTGGGTCAAGGGTTCATGCCTTTAAAAATAAAAAAACATCGCCCCAAACAACGGATATTTTTTACTCTTGTTGATATTTTCTAAAAATCCTTTAGGAAATTGTTTGCACTTTTCCTTCCTCCATGGTCCATCGCAACCCGCCTAGAAATCACAAATCACAGGACCACGGCACTAATCCACAAATCATGCTCAGTTTTGTCAGGTCTCGTCATACTGTAAGGCTGACGCTCTATATAGCTTAATATATTCCGGAGGACAGAGACGTGTGTCTTGCCTTCCATTCTACATGCGTCTGAATTGTATATTTTAGGACTAGGATTACATGAAGGTGACTAATAATACGATATGAACGATGTAAGTAAAAGTATTTGTAAGCGAAATGTTTTTTGAGGTATATATCTGGTCTTCTGGTCAGAGTTATTGCCAACAAAAGTTTCGACAAAACGTATACTCTATTTTGGTAAATTGTAACCTGTCCTCGACAGCCCTTCATCAGACCTACAAAATGATGTGCTACATGACCGGTTTTACTGTCAGGGTAAAAAGATGACTTTCACGTCAAGGACCTTATCGAGCCCCCGTCTACCCACCTTCCGGACCAGGGGTAGAGACATTCCTGGTACGTATACTTTATATTTGACATTTTTTCTCCTTTTTCGGACTTTCATACCGCATTCAGCCAATACTTGAGAATTATACTTTCAATATAACCCTCAACAATTGATATTATGAGTAAAATGCCCCTAAGAGTATTTTTGTCAATATTTGTATATTCGTTGGAATTGTAGTGCCAGAATTCAACTCAATTTTACTTATAGTGTGACAGGGCGGGGAAAGGGGTCCGAAAAACTGGTTCTCTTGCACGTGTGCGCCCAAATGATCAAATTCAGTTGATCGAAAGGATATTTGATCCAACTACCAGTTGATAAAACCTTCATTTTAACGAAAATGACAATTTTCCGAATCTGTTTTTGGATATTTCCTGCTATACTGTAGTACATAGGGAATAAAGGTAATGGAGAAAGGAAAAAAACGTAATTTGAATGGGACGAGTCTTCCAGGAGCGTCAGTCTGTTACCAATTGTCTGTCACAAAGGTTATGTAAATTGTTGATTAAGAAATAAATTCAGCCTGGCTTCCAGTCCGAAGTTGAAATACTGTAACGAGTACGAAAAAAAGGAAATAGTTGAGATTGAAGGGGGCCTGTCATGTACTATCACGACAACCAATCTGGATCGACAATATATTTATGTACAGTACTACCGTTGTATTCATTACAGAAAAGGCAGCAAAGCTAGGGCCATTATGAGGAAGGAACGGCTTAATATTCCCTTACAAACCTTGAAATAGTATGATGTTACTCTGTCCTATAAAATAGTGAAAATATGCCCTTAAAAAGAAAATAATATGTCCTAAAAATACCCAACATATGCTTTTAAAACATTAAATATGCTCTAAAAAAATTACATCCCAAAAAATAAAGATATGCACGCAGGCATAAAATGTTCGGGTAGAAATACACATTTACGCGCACGAAACTATATATATATATTCAACAAATTAACTATTTGACTATTAAGGTTAACATTCAGCGCCAGCGGCAAAATTTTTTGAATTTTTGTTTTTGAAAGTAAAGTTTTTAGCGCCAAAAGCCACCAAAATTTTCCATAAGGCTATTGTTTGTTTAAATATGCATTAAAAACGAAAAAAGTGGAAAATATGATTCTATGTGGTAAAAGTCCAAAATATTCAAAAATATGTTAAATAAAACTGCGTATATTAGGTGGTACTGACCAAATTCGTGGACATTTCGCAAAAGATTTGCAATAGTCGTACGTCATAAGAATATGCATGTCAAAATCCGTTCCTTAATTATGAGTGTTTCGGGGTTTGTTTCGATTGTAGATCAAATTTCCTACCTTAAATATGTTTCGCGATGCTTGTAACGTACTACACACTACATGGAGCCTATACCAGTATGTTGTGAGTTTGACCAGTGTATGTAAATTATGTGCATATATGCTTACTAAGGTACATTCGTGATTAATGTGGTAGATTACGTAATTGCTAAATCTATGGTCAGATGATGGGCTGCTCCAAGTTCGTTTAACAGTTTTAAAGTAATCATCTGATACTTTATCAGTATAAACATAAACCGCATCAAGTAGCAGTTATAGGCATGTCTCTGTTGCGAAATACTTAATCCGCACGGAATTTTAAGTGAGCCAAAGTAGCACGACGTAAGTAGGTGGCATGTAAATGTTGTTATACAAATTTCACAATTTCAGAGCATAAATAGTGAGGGACCAAATGGGTAAATATTAAACGATAGCCAATCCCAATTTAACCGTTTGATTGCAATCAATAGACTCTTGTTTCAATTCCCGTCAAAATGCGACCCATACTTTCGGTTGCAGTTTTAATTTTCCTTGCCTGTATTTCTTCTGGAGCAGTTACCAAAAGTACTATACTATGCTTACTCTGTTTTAGATTTTTCTGAATTTCGTCAATAGTTGTCAAGTTAAGCAAATACATTCAAAAGTTGTGGTCCGTGGTCCGCATATCTAATTTATTTTCTGCCTGCTCACAGATGTCTCAGTAAGCAGATCCAGCTTTGGGCATGTCTATGCTCCAGGGGACTTGATATTTGAGGACAACTTTGACACGCTGAACCTAGACGTTTGGCATCATGAAATCAACATGTGGGGTGGCGGCGTATGTAAATTATCTTTAATCGTATAAATACAAATGCTACAATTTCCCCCTTACATTTGAATCCCAAGTATTCAAAACTTTCATTTCAACGTAGAATGGGGAATTCCAAGTCTATGATAAGCGGCCCGAGAATTCTTACGTCCAAGATGGGAAGCTCTTCATTAAGCCAGCCCTGACTGTTGACATTCACGGCGGAGACTATGAATTTGCCTACAATGGGCAGCTGGACCTTGAGGGGTAAGCCATAACGCAATACGAGTAACAGTAGTACATAGATAGCGTAAGAGTTGGTTCCAGAATATAGAAAATGAATAAGTTACGCTCTTTCTACTGTACACGATTAGAATGGTCAACGGTTCAGTAATGGCTAAAAATTAAATATATTAAGCTAAGAGTAAGATTTATTTTTGTTAGGTTCCAATTAAATTTTATTTTTTACATAGTGCTTGGACTTATTATACTAAATATTCCTTGTTTGGGTAAATTCAATAAGAATATATAGTAATTTACTGTATTCATGCCCTCAGGTGTACTCACGAAGATGGCGGTGATGCCTGTTCCAGGAAGGCCTGGTACCCGAACATCCTCCCTCCTGCATATTCCGCCCGCCTCCGTACTCTTGGTTCCTTCTCATTCACTTACGGGCGGGCTGAGATCCGGGCCAAGATGCCTGGCGGAGACTGGGAATGGCCTGCCATCTGGCTCCTTCCCTCAGAGCAAAAATACGGGGCCTGGCCCTTCTCTGGGGAAATGGACGTGGTCGAGTGTCGTGGGAACCGAAAGCTCTTTGATCCGAACGGCCTCAACATTGGGTCAGAGCATGTCGGTTCCACGCTCCACTATGGGCCAGGATGGCCGTACAATGGCTACTGGGCCGCCACAGGGAGCACTAACTCTCCGGTGGATCAGGGATATGACAGGGACTTCCATACTTATGGGATTGAGTGGACAACTGGTAAAAAGAAACCCCTAAAATGTAACAGATTTAGAAGTAAACCACTTTCTTAGTAATCCATTATTGGTATCTACAGAGCACATCAAGTTTAGCATTGACGATGTTGAGCTCCACACTGTAACGCCACCAGAAGGCGGATTCTTTGAGTTGGGTGACTTCCCTAATGACGTGCCCAATCCATGGCTTGGCGGGGATAACCCAAGAATGGCACCTTTTGATCAACCCGTAAGATGTCGCAATTTATAGCGTTATGGCTTCTCATAAATATATTTACCATATTTATTTTAAATTTTTGTATTAAAATTAGCTATATTTCTTTGCACGTATTTTTAACTAATTTCTGAATTTCTGTAGGAGTTGAACTTTGATCGTAGCTTTAGTTAAACCACATATTTATTTAGATCGCCAATTGTACCAATCTACAATAATTGTAGATTGGTACAATTAATTAATTAATTTAATTTATATTTGGTTGATTTTTCAGTTTCATTTTGTTTTCAACGTGGCTGTTGGTGGAGCTTTCTTCCCAGATGACGCAACTGGCCCGTACCCGAGGCCATGGATTCCGGGAGCAGGCGGAGTAAGTATAGCCATTATTGGCATTAGGGTGGCGATCACGCGGGACAATATACCGGACCGGGACGTCGTGGATCGAATTAATGGTTTGATCTAGGGGAAGTTTCGGTCCGGTCTAGGCCAGCAAACGGGACCATAAGTGGCATAGGCCAAAAAATGGTTACGAATTGCGAAAGTGTCAAATATTTACTTAATGTCACTGATACTAACTTTGAAATGTTTTTCATTTTAGAATTTCCTGAATTGGTTCTACTGGAGATCCCTCTATCTTGACACTTGGCAAGGGGACCAACACGCCATGCAGATTGATTACATTCGCGTCTACGCTATCTAATCACATCACAGAACCTCAAGTTGAGCTTCTAACAAGATTACAGTTGTATTCCGATCTAAGCTCAGAAAATTAAATGACACGGATTCCGCAACCTGAATCGATGAAATTTCGTTTTCTTTTTTCCAAGCTTTAACTTAACCTTTCCATGCCCGACTGATTACATTTGTAACTTTTTGAACTTTAAAAAATCGTACAATCCTTCTTTATGAATATTTTGTTTCTGGGATTTTTTTGTGTGAATTTGTCAATTATAGGCTAATCCACTTAATCATTAATTAATGCCAAATGTAATTATCCTCCAAACCAGGGCAAATCGTGCCAAATCCCCCTAGAACGCCCGACGGATTACATTTGTAACTTGCGTACTGCGCAAATTCGAGCATGTTGGGCGGGATCAGCGTGGAGGGATCAGTGCTGACAAATCGTGTTGTATGCCCGTTTATATGTACTCACAATATTCTATCCATCCAGTTGCAACACTGTTTAGTTACAAATGTAATCAGTCGGTAGTTCAAGGTTTTTTTTCCCCGGGTAAATGTGGCAAGTTACAAAAGTAATCAGTTGGTAGTCCTCATGTGAAAAAAGTGTCGGGAACAGGCAGGTTTTAATGAACAAATCAAAAGCTATAGTAAAAATTTTCAGTTGTTCCAACTTTAGCTAACCTATTTATAACTGAACAAATGTCCCCATTTATGAAGTAATTTATAATGTTAGGATCCGTCTAAGGCTTTTTGCTGTAGTCATCAGCAGATCGAAAAGTTATGGAAATTTTCTGTAAAGCTTGTTGCATGAAACCTGTCAACACGTAATAGTCATATACGTAATAGTTATCTTGACAATGGGCTCCTGCTCCTGCTGGTTTACTTACCTGGCCAGAATAACAAAATAGATGTACTTAATAAATAAGTACACAAACTACTCAACTGCATTCAATGGCCTTATCTTTAATTACATTAATAATCCAGAAGCTAAGCAGTAAGCGGTACATTAAGCCAATGAAAGCATGATATAGAGAGAAAGTCATTTTACACTAATGTCAGATAGAACATCATTGGCCTTCAATTTGAATTTCAGGAAATCAATTGCTCTGACAAGCGGTTGTTGTAGTTCAGACATTCTGGATCAGGACGCATATACCGCTGCTAGTATAATAATTGTGCTGCAGAATTTGCGTGGCACCCTAGTACCAATTTTTTAAGTAGGGGAGAAAGAAAATTAAATATTAAATATGGCCCGCCAGCGGTTTTTTCCTTGGAGAGCCCTAGTTCTACAATTATTGGCCCTGCCCAAACTCCCTTCAGTTAACTCCACTGCCAACGAGGAGAGTCATGGAGTCCCGAGTCAAATATTCCAGAAATTCAAATCCTGCTACACGGACATCGTTTTCCTGAAAAGGCCCTCCACCTTCCCTCCTCTTGACTTTCCAGTCTTGATTTCAACCCCCCAATCCGACTATTCCGACACAATTTCAACAATTCAAGAGCCAGAGCCCGCCTGTGGCCTTGTAACAGAAAATCTGAGAGAAGAGGACCCTTCCCTTACTGTCCCAACCTTTGCATGTACTAATGGTACAATGAGCCGAGCCTTGAAGTTGCGCCTAAACTGTGTAGCAATCATTATAGTTGGGCCGGACTCAGTGAGTGATATACGAAAGGCGTTCCGGTACCGTCACAACTGGCTCCACTCCACGTCCTACTTGGACCAGCGGGTTAGCATAGCTGGAGACGAAATACATGGAGCGGACAGCGGGGGGACTGAAACGGATTTGCATGGACAGATCAACCGTTATGGACACTTATACCTGAGCGTCCTAACGAATTCAAGAATGACTAAGGATCTTAGCAAACCCAACATTTGGTTAACCGGCTTTCCTGACCGTGACTATGTGCCAAAACCTTTCATTTATTTTTGGACCTTTGGCCCGGGCCCAGTCGTGGACGTCACGCTTCGCTTTGACTCGGCCTGTTCCTTTCAAACCGGACTCCGTTACATGGTGGCAGACGTGGGGATACAAGTTCTCAATGAGCGGATTCGTTCGGAACTCAAGGTATTCTGCTCCAACACTGTGTTTGAGCTGCACGGGCTGGACGGAAAGATTCAAGGTGAGTACTGGGGCCCAACTCGTCAGCTTTCGGCGGTGGAATACCTTAAAGGGAATACAATTAGTCATGAGCTTATTCTGAGCTCCGTAATTGTGGACGTGTTACCTAATGCAACGATCTATGTTCGCGACGAGACGAAGCCCGTCCCAAGCAGGTACCTTGGGTTCACTAGTGACCAACCCTTTAAAAACATAGCGCTGGACCTCAAGGCAGACTTCCGTCGGGTATATGCGGACTCGTTCTACAGGAGCACGGGCTCAGACACTTACGCCTTCATTACTTGTAACCCAAAAGTTGTCTCCTTGAGCTACAAGGCCTACTTTAGGCCGTTTCAGGTCTGGTCCTGGATGATCCTCATCGGTACCCTTGGGTCATGTCTCCTGTTCCTTGCCTTCGTATTCTGGAAGGAGGGCGTGCATGAGTACGGACTACTACTCCTCTACTCATTCCTCCTGGAACACGACTATAAGCTCAAACACCGGCTCACGAGTAGTCGAGCCTTTAACACGTTCCTTCTGGTCTTCCTAATGCTATCCCTGGTCCTCACCAATGGGTACAGGGGGCTGGTAACAACGAATCTGGTCTGCCCTCTACCCGAGACACGGATCAACAGTTTCCAGGAAGCCATGGACCAACACAACAAAATTATCCTTCCAAGCACTAGGAATTGGAAGGCAGAGTTGGAGAGAAGATCAGCCTGGTTTGATAAGACTGTTTTAAGGTCAGCCTCTACCGAGTACTACCGAAATCTGGTCAATTCCATATTTGCTCCTTCAATGGCGGAGAAAATCCTTGCTGGCTTTGAACAGTACTCGACTCCGAATTCCAGATTTAATTATATTAAGCGTAAGTGTATGGAGTTCTTTACAGGCTTGTTGGTCGAGTTGGAACGAAGTCTTGCGGTCTGGTCCGCATTCAGAGTTAAGTTGAAGATGGCCATCATTGCAGGATCTGGTAAGAGTAAGGAGCTATTCGAGTCCCTGTACAATCGAAGCCTACCTGCGGCCGAGGAGGTACTTGGTCAAATATTGAACGGGACTCGGACTGAAATTCTGAAGTGCAACAAGACCATATTCGTGGAAGAGGGGGAACTTCTGAAGGCCAAGTACTACAGACTCCTTCCGGTCGTTGACTCGACCAAGGTCTCATTGTACCTAGTGAAGGACGATATTCTGGATACGGCGACTGGAATCAACGTACCCGGGCTCCCTTCATGGGACAAAGGTCTTATATCCCAACGAGTGAGTACAGTGATAGAGTCTGGGATCCAGGCAAGGTGGAACAGCTTGAAGGATTTAAAGTCCCTTAACAAGACCAATTTTGTGAGGTTGATTAGGGCGTCGAAAGAGCCAGAACGTATGGGCTTAAAGTATAATATATCTACATTGTTTCCGCTCTACCTGGTGCTTACGGGGCTATGCTGTCTATACTTCGTATATGAACTAATCAAAGACTTGCCAGATCTCCTAAACTATATAGGAATCTGATACATATTAAACTGCGTACGTAGAGGTATACTAGAAAAGCCCCTATATGTTGCCAGTAGATTTGTGGTTGCTACTTGAGTAATCGATGATACAACCAGGATTTGCTTACTATGTCTCACACGATTGCTATGTTTGGAGTTGATCATCGGCTCCTAATATAATAAGTTTGCCGGTTGGATATATATATATATATATATATATATATATGTACTTACCGTATATCGTATATATCATTCAAATTACGTAAATTATACAATGGAACGTGGACCACATGCGACACCACTTAATAACAATAGGACATGGGATTCCAAAATTGCATAAATAATTTCTTGTGACTAGCCAACAAGCCCCGGCGCTAACGCGGAAGCCAAACTTTTTCGAAAATATTTCAAGCCTACACGTACGTGTCACCAAGTCTCTGCTATGTGCTTTCAAGCCAATAGCACGTGTATCCTGGAAATGTTTGACAAAATGTGGTGGCTTCCGCATTAGCGCAGGTGCTTCTTAGCTAGTGTTCAATAAATACTGTGGTACGGAAAACTAGAACTTGATATTTTTTATGACATTGACTTTCCTGCAAGCTAGGACCTTCGGAGAAATGATGGGATAAAACTGAAAGTGGGCGGAGAGACGCCCGGAGTCTTATGCTTCAAATTAACGAGCATCCGCTCTCTCTCTTGTTCTTGCTCAGCGAAGAGTCTTGTTTTTTCACGGAACTCAGCAATCGGGTCACTGAAATTTGAGTAGTGGGCCAGAACCTCTCGAACGTCTCCAACTTCGCTCATACTAATGGCTAGTTACACAAGAGTTAATATATTAGTCGAATAATTTGGCTATGATCTACATAGTTCCTATTAAGTCAATAAGTCGACTTACTTTGAAGTAAAGCAGCCAAGTCAAATAGGGTTCGGTCATCTTCATTTCCGAGCCAGCGAGGCAATACAATGGCATTGTCCCGATGAGATTTGACAGATGCGGGATTACAGTCGACCATTATAACCTGTGGTATGGACATGAAGTATGTATAAGAAATTTGAACGAAGCATGATGGTAAAATCCCACCTTGCTTAAGTCACGATTAATCCGGTCCAAGTCCTTAAGATGCTGTCCCTCAACGTACTTTGTAGAGTCCCGAAAGAGTTGGTATACAACGACTTTCTGGGAATCCAAAGCCTCAACGATGGGATACGCCGTGAATCCAGACTCTTGAGTATAAATGACAATTTCAAACAGCTGAGATCCGGCCAGTTGCTTCAAGAAGTAATCCACTCCAGGACGCTTCTTGAATCTCCACCCCGTTTTGTACTGGAAATCAAAGGAAGTTAGAATCGTTTTTACTAGTTGCAGACTTCATATTTTCTCGGCAGCTAAATTATAGCTTTCAGCCGATATCGGTTTTGGCAGCCCAAATAGAATTTGGGGAAGCTAAAACTTAGAAATTAGCAGAACTGTTAAGTATATAAATTGTCGGAAATGTTTTTCCTAATGTTCATAAAATCGTAATTTTTGTCAAATAAATTGCATATGAATTTGTGTGAAAACGATATATTTTAGCGGCTAATTAAATTACTACACTAAATTAAGACAGGACAAGTTCAACGCCAACTAAATACATTGGGGAATACACTGTTGGTTTACACCCGTTGCGAACGGACTACTACCATGCTGAGTGCTGACAAGCAGAAAGTTGTATTTAGCTGGTGTTGAACTTGCCCTGTCTTATTTTAGTGTACTTAATAATTTAATTAGCCGCTTAAATATATATTTTTCACACAAATTCAAATGCAATTTATTTGACAAAAATAAAGATTTATGGGTGGTATTTAATGCTGCCCCCAAAATATTAAACGTGTCCCTGAAAAGTATTTAAATTTAAAAATAATGAAATTGGCCGAAAAAGTCATAATACGGTCCCTCAAAAATATTGAAATTACCCGAAGAATTATTTAAGCTTACCTAAACAAAATAACACAGGATGTATGTAAACAAGTGTATAAATCAGTAAACCCATCCTAAATAATTATTCATTGCATTTAATAAAGTGCTATACAGTGCGATATAATGAAGCATTTTCGGATTTAGAAAATAACGAGTGTATACAACTTACTTTAATGCTGTAAATGATAACTAATCTACATATAAGCAAAGGAGGGAAAGAAATGAACCTTCTGAAAATAAGAAAAGCCAATGGTCATGCACGGTCATATTGAATACTTTACTAACAACGACCAATTGTTTCTGATTCTTGCTTCCTGTATTATTTTATTCTTGTTATTTTTAAACTTGTCCGGGTATAACTCGGACAGCAGTGAAGCAGAGTCCAACAGAATCAGTGAGGTTTAGGAAATAGTTTAAATGCGTTACGAAAGAGAGGACCTTCATTTCAGTGGTTAAGGATAAAATCTTTTCCGAACAAATTGTCGGTAATTACTGAGATTCAGTCGACAAAGGAGTGGAAGGCCCGTGATCAAAAGTCAACTCTGGAAGGTGTAAAGATATGCTATGTATCACTGCAGACATACTCCGAAACCCCCATGTTCTTGGTGTTCGTGGACCCTAGCCCGGCTTTGCCTCGCAAAAAGGACCCTCCGAGGGTCCTCACTAAATTTTGGGTTCGAAAGACCCAAAATCAAGATGTTTCGGGTCCTAACGACCCAATAAACACACAATGAGATCAAAACGGACCTTCCAAGGGTCCTAGGCACCCAAGGAGTCTCGAAAAAGACCTTTCAAGGGTCATAGTCATAGGCATCCAATGAGTCCTGAAAGGACCATTGGAAGGTTAATAGGCACCCAATGAGTCACATAAAAGAACTTATAAAGGTCCTAGCCACCCAAAGAGTCCCAAAACGAACTTTTAAGGGTTATAGACGGCCAACGATACCCAAAAAGGAACTCTTAAGGGTTCTAGACGCCCAAAGAGTCCTAAAAATGATATTGCATTGATCCTAGGCACCCAATGAGTCTCGAAAGGACAATTGGAAGGGTCATAGGAACCCAATGAGTAACAAAAAGGACCTTCCAAGAGTCCTAGGCACCCAATAAGTCCCAAAAAAGAACTTCTAAGGGTTCTAGACGCCCAAAAAGTCCTAAAAATTATATTGAGATGGTCTCAGGAACCCTAAGAGTACAAATATGACATTGCAAGGGTCCTAGGCACCCGCTGAGTCCCGAAAGGAAGCTTCCAGGGGTCCTATAGGCACGCTAAGAGCACAGAAAAAGAGCGTCCAGGAGTCCTAGGCACCAAATGAGTTTTGTATAAGATTGGGAGCCTTTGCTTTCAAAATTTGTTTGCGCTTCGTGCGAATGGTAATTCCAGTTCCAAATTAAATTTTGCATAAGATTTGATGCTTTTGATTTCAAAATATATTCTGCTTCCCATAAATGGTAATTCCGGTTCCGAATTAAATTCTGTATAATAAGATTGGAGTCGTTTGATTTCAAAATTTGTTTGCGCTTCGTGCAAATGATAATTCCAGTTCCCAATTAAATTTAATATAAAATGTGGAGCGTTAGATTTAAACATTTTCTTGCGCTTGGCGGAAATTGCTATCCCGGTTCCCAATTAATGTTTGTATAAGATTGGAAGTTTTTGATTTGAAAATTATCTTGCGCCTCGCGTAAATGGTTATCACGGTTCCCAAATAAGTTTTGTACTTATATGATTTGTAGCCTTCGATTTCAAAAGTTTCTTACACTTTGTGCAAAGTACAATGGTAAGCGAAAACAATTTTGGACTATACATGATAATTGATAGTACATACCCGTTCGCTAAATTCTGGGACACACCCCTCAAGATGTTCCCCTACGCACATGTCTGCTGGGGCTCCAAATGAAGTTGGCGGAGAAATGTTTCCACCGCTGCTGATGCCCCTACCCCAAAACCAAATCTATGACCCTCAATATAACCTTCAAATGCATTGGGGTTGTATGAAATATACATGATCGGGAGAAGAAAAGCGATGACGCACACTTTACAAAAGTGACAAAAAAGTTAATTCCTGTAATATTACATTTAATTGAAGGTCAAAAAAAAATTCTTCCGCGCCGCCTCTCGGTGAAGCATTTTCAGGCTCCTTAGGGTTCTCAAAAAATACCCCCAATACAGGCCAAAAGGACGGCAGTCGGAGTGTGACGGCAGACGTTTTCGGAAATGCGCTTCAAGGCTATACTTTCGACTCGATAGATATACGTTCAAAGTTCAAACAGCACTAAACAATGATGTGGTTAGTGACTGTGACTCTGGGTGCTGGAGTTTAGCAAACTGAGAAATGCGCGTGTCCACCCTTCCTTAAAGATTGTATTTGCAAGCACATAATTGGTATCGACAAAAAAAAATGAATTTTTTAAGTACGGCAAGAAGCTTTAACCATTTGCATTGGACAGTTTAAACGCGGAAGACCTTCTCGCGCCAGATCACCACTGTACGTGCAATGGTTTTATTATTTTTTAAAAAAAATAGGTAGTCGGTAGAAAACAGTAGGTTCTGCGTCCAATTGATCTAATTTGTTAAAAGGTTCATTAGCTATCATCATCAGTCAATAATTTGCATATACTCGTCAACTTATATACTTATTGTAAAAAACATTCGTTTAAAACCGAACTATAGGGAGGTTTTTTAAAGTGCGCGGTCCGCCGGACTTGAATCGAGCAGGCCTAATAAGCTCATGGTAAATCAGGTTCAGACAGGTTTCACGTAGACCCACTCCATTCCCCCGTGCAGGAGGGTTGGGGCTAGCTGAAACATGTATGCAATTGATTTAGCACGAGGTTATTTGATCTAATCATATAAACTCCGGCGAACCGGCCCACTTTTTAAAAACCACACTGTATATTATACGGTACTGTAAGTACAGCTGTTTTACATGAGTAGTATAAATTCCATTCCATTATTAGATCCTGTGTGTTATTTTGCTTAGGTAAGTTTAAATATTTCTTCGGCTAATTTCAACTTTTTTGAGGGAACTGAATATTACTTTTCGGCAAACTTCATTATCTTTAAATTTAAATACTTTTGAGGGACATGTATTTTGGGGGCAGTTCGCAACACATATATTATAGAAATAGTTACTAAAAGTAACGGAGGTATTTACCGTCCAGTCAGGATGAACGAGGACCCCAGTTATTTCAAGGAGCAGAGTATAGGGTGGCTGAACATAAGGAAACTTAAAGGGATCTGGCAGTAACTTTTCTCGAGAAGGTTCTTGTAGAAAAGTGATGTAGTTTGAAAGCTCACTCAAAGTCCGAGAGTAGTACTGTTTGAAGAAAGATAGGTCGGAGAACTCGTCCTTAATCTCGTTTCCTGCAATATCCCGCAGTGGAGCTCCTGACAAACAAGAACAATGCAGTTCGAATGATTAATTTAAAAATTTCATTAACCTGAACTTGAGGGACCAAATCATCTGATCAGAGATCACATCATACAGCCTCTTCGGGCGAAGAAGTATTCACATGCAATTCGGAGAAGTCAAAATTGTACAGTTATGACGGCTATAGTGCCAGCGAGTAATTGTATTTAGCCTATTGTTTGGAACTACGGTAAAAAACTAGACGTACGAAACTGAAAACAATACGAATGATTATTTGCCAAGATTTTGTTTGATGTTGTTTAATTTGAAATCAGTAACACGTAACACATAATTAACGTTCTACCCGTATACTTAAGTTTGAGTCGCCAAACTTAAACTAGGTTTTTCAAAACTCAAAATGTTAAGTCAACTGCATGTGTAGAGCCATCAGCCATGTATTCCACGATATAGCTTATCGGGATATGTAAACGCATACCGAGCAAGGCGTTACAATTTTGTCAAGTGCGGTATAACGTTCATTATATGACAATCAGGGTAACATTGAGACCAAAAAAAGCGATGAAGCAGGCATATAAGCAGAAAGTGTTTTATTGTGCTCAATTCCATATGAATTTTACATGAAGCAATGTGAAGCGTGACACACGGACGGACGGATTCGTAGGATCATCCAATAAAACCTTTTAGTTTAACACTAAATTCAAAAGTTAGGATTTACCCCAGACGAAGAAGCCATAAACTGCCGACCCAACAATCATACTTCCCAGCCCGTACAACGTGTAGCGTAAGGCCCGAGCAGCGTTCTCTTGTCGCTTTCGTTCCTCTTCATCCTCAGCACCCCCTTGTTTTCCTTCCGACTTTTTTCCTGACTCCGAAAGCGTAGTCTGTAACACCTAGGTAATGGGCAAGTATTTAAGTATTATATTCCAACTTAAAACGCATGTCAACACAATGTCAAAGAAAGGTAATGGTCTTCAATAAGTTTAAGTGCTTGGTGCATACTTGATTAGAAAGTCCCGGACTGCCTGACCCCGTTGTAGAAGACTCACGCCATATTCTCAGTTGCAGGCCTTTCCGCTCGGGTATATTCCAATTGTGAAACTTAATTCTACGCTGTTGAGACCCTGGACATGAGCCAAAGGCCCGACTAAAATTGCAGGATTTTGTATTTCTAAGTTGATCATAGAGCACTGACGCTGATGAGGTCGGGAATCCCCTTCGAGCCAAACAACTTAGTGACATCGTGCTGTGAACCGGTGCAGGTGAAGTCACTGAAGTCAGGGCTTCGACGACAGTATTAATTCAATTACACTATTCACATTGAAGCATCATTGTCAGGAACGGGAAGTTGGAAGTAATAATTTAAATGATTTTCCTTAGATGTAGATGATGAAGATGATGAAACCAAAAATCAAAATTTGAGAAGAAAATGTTTCCGATCATACAGTGGGCCAACTAAAACGCACCACCTCTCTAGACCATAAACACCAGCCACCCTCCCTTAAAAAGCTAAAAAGTATTTGAGCACGGATTCTTGAATGAGTTTTAAAGTTGAAACCCAATTTTAAGGTCATTTTTAGAATAAGGTCCCAGTTGACCTGTAAAAAAGGAAGAACCCGAATTTCGGATCGGTTTGATGAAGTTCAATTTTTATGAAACGTACGGATACAAATGCTCTCGGTATGATAATAAAAATAGAATTTTTAATTATTACGGGTCGTTATTGACCTTGTCAAATTCAGATTTTCGAGTTAACTGACCATGCAAAAATAAATAAACAGCCGATTCAAAATTAGCGTCCTCGATAATAGGTACTCGAGTCGATGTAAAACACATCAAAGTTAAGGACTTTTTGTTTTGACCTGGATAAACATTGACGGGTCACGGTTTGGTTTAAATATGAACCTGCGCTAATTTCTCAACGCTATCTAATTTGCACCTAGTCACTTTACGATATATTTATAAATTTCGCGTTTGACCATGGTAAATTTGCATGGTACAAGGAGCCAAACTCGAACAAATAATTATGGTAAAAATGATGGGATTTAGTTATTTTTAACCTACATTTAACAGTTTTAGCCGAACAATGTTGCAAAGATTTTAGACCTTAAACGATAAAAAGTTATTTACCTCACTTGACTTAAATCCCATAAAACTGTGACCTCATTAAATGCCAATCAAACAATTATGGTTTAGCTTCATGGTAACACTAAAATGCAACATGTATGGTATGCGGATGTGCAATGTGGTACATTTTGCAATAACCTTCACAGTTCTCAATCTCACGTGTCACGTGCATAGCCGGAAAAATCAAAATTTGCCGGTGAACGTCTAAAGAGAAAGTTCTCTATGCAATATACAATCTGAGACTTTCACTACTACTCCTGGAAAATTCAATAACGCAATAGTATTGTCTATAAATAGTAAATACGTAACCTACTCCTAATGTCCTAATGTTTTAGTATCTACGGACGTTGGTAATATTTTCATTGGATCTCATTTCAAATGAACAACAGAAAAAAAAGTCTCTCAACCTCAATTTGCATTGTTAGAACGTAGAGTTTTTCTAATCCTTAATCATTTAAAAGTTTATTCCGCACCGATTGTAAACTGTGTACTTGTGTGTGCCGTGTGAGCCAATATAGCAAAATGTTCGCATGTTTAAACACAAGTCCTGACTTCGAGAATTAAAGGATCTCACAAAATATGTTTCGGATTATGAATCTTTAAAGACGCATATGCTTTCTGGCACATATATATATATGGTAGATCTATGTATATCTAATTAACACTATAGCCAACAAGCCCACTCGTTAACACGGTAGCCCAGACAACATTTTTTAAACGGTTTTAGTGTAGATGTGCCGCAGGCGTTATTCAATGGACAGGAACGTACACCTACGCTGGAAATGTTTAGAAAAAGTTGTCGCCAATGGCGAATACCGCGTTAGCGCGGGGACTTGCTGGTTAGTCACTTAGTCATAATGAGCTTAGTACTAGATAGGGCCGTGTGGATTCCAGTAAAGTCTCCGGTTTTGAGCTAAATCAATTATTCTTAGCTAAAAGCTCTGCTTAGCCGTTCTTGAAGTTGAAGATAAAAATAAAGTGTCTACAAAAATGTGAGACTTGTTTGTCATATTTCAACTTTCTAGTTGCGCTTTGGGCTTAATTGTAAGTCTATACATTCTGGTAATAACTCCAGTACAAATTATATTTGTATAAGTACAGGTTTTGGCTAATGGTTAAGGACCTGCTACCGTCGAGATGCAGTTGGGTCATGTCATTTCGATATTGCAATTATTTAGTAGACGTTTATCTATGTACTTACTTTTCCAAGTACAATTAGGTAATGAGCTCAGAATGTAAAATAGAAAATTAAGCAAATGAATTGTTCTTATTATGTACTTATCTGCAATTTGACTACTCTTTTGCTGCCACGAACAAGCAAGTCAATCTGGTTCGTTGCAGATCATTGCATTTAAAGTTCAATAAATACATATTTGGTTCCTATTATACTAATGCAAAGCGTACTAATCCTGCACTGCATGTAACAATTAAATACTTTAGTGAATTTAGAAAGACGTTAGAGGTACACATTTCTGGCTCTAATAGCTTTTGTTAACATTTTACCATCGAGTTACAAGCGAGGGCTTGTAATTTGAGCAATTATTTAATTACTTGCACGAGTAGGTACTCAACGAAAATTATTTTGCATACTCGTATAAAAAGCCAGAGCTCCAGCATCAGTGTTCACTTATACTTTCCGAGCCGTGAACTGTGTAGAAGAATCGAAGAATTACGAAAAACTTGAAAAAATCAAACATGAAGTCTCTGGTAAGAAACAAAAATATTTCAACACTTTACTTGAATCGTGTTACAGCTCCAACTTCCAAACTCGCAAAGTGTGACCACACTGTAGAAAAATCATAGAAATCCTCTAAACGTCATTTTTGTTCATAGTAATGTTCTACATTCTCTGAAAAGCTATAACGTAGGTTTGTTCACGCGCTTCTAATAACGATATTGTTGAAAAAAACTATATAAGCGAACGCACTGGATTTTATAGAATTTTTTTAAAATGTAACCGATTGAACTCTGTTTTTCCCAGCTGTGTTGTGTGCTGGTCCTGAGCCTGGCCGTTGCCTTCCTGGCTCCCGCCGACGCGGTTCCGGTCCCAGAGGATGTCAACCAGGGGGAGCCGGATAGTCTCCTTTCCAACTTGGAAGCTAACAACGAGGACTCGAAGCCGTTCAACCTCCAAGGGGTTCAGTCGGGCCGGCGGTCCCACGGAATTTACTTCAATGGTTAAATGAAATGGAACTGTACTCGAATGTCGGAACCGGGACCTCGAACAAGGCTTTATTTTATAAAAACAATCTTTCACTCGGCTTAATAATGTGATCTTTAGCGTAGGTGGCTATTTACTGCTCTTTTTTCTGGAACTGATTGACCTAAGAAAACCGTCACTAACTCATATCCTTCTATGCCTACAATACCCTCCAGGGACCAAAGAATATGAACTTGTTTAGAAAAATCGATTTAGCTTGTCCTTGGTTAATGTGAATTCTTTAGTGCTAATAATAAAACGGAACTTTTCTTGCATCAGAAACCGGTGTTTAAACTGTTATTCCGTGTATCCTCTATTATATGGACCTTAAAATCTCCGTCCGTCTGACGATTTTATTCGCTCTGTTACTGGCCGGTACCAGAAAGGTGCGGATTAACAAAAAATCTCCGACTGACGGTTTTTGCTAGCAAAGTGACACATAGATGGCACAGGTGCGCGTATTATCGGCATGGTGAGTTTTAATGTCACACTCGAAAGTAATACACGATGGAAGTGATCAGAGAATGGGATTGCTAGTTATGATATCCAACCAGGACTGTGGTGATACGCACCAGAATTTCTGGTGCCGGGCCTGCTAGTGCATTATATGAATATACTAGGTAACTATGTAGGTACATATCTGACAAGGCCGTTTATTAATTAATTAAAATATTTAACAACCAGTCTAAGCATCGCAAGTAAAAATGTCGCTGTTCGTTGTACTGAGTATCGCACATTGCACGCATAAAGTATAGCATGACAGAGTCTCGCAAGCCAAAATATTTGACATTCTGATCAGTATCTGACATCAAACGGCGCTTTACGTTGTTTTAATATAAAGACCTACTACTCATTAGAATTGCTTCCATCCTTGAGCTAACATAACTATATAGCTTTAATCATAACTCATACGCAGTAGCTTTAAAGCTAATTTTCCCGTTTTGAGGCTTTACATTGTCAAGGTGTGAGAGCTCACCTGTTACATACCACATATTGCCAGATGGGAGATGGGTACGTCTCGAATAGACTTAACCACATTATTATGAGAATGCCCGTAAACCCATAACTGATTACATAAAAATACACAATAGGGACAATAAGCCGTCACGGTTACAATGAGCTTGAGCACACTTTTGCCAAAAATATGTTGCTTGCATGAATCCGTCCGTTGGTTGTCGTGATTCTATTCGAGTGCTATAAGACTTCTGCTTCATCTGTATTTGTACAAGTGCTGCTGCCGTAATCATAATATCCCGGCGGCAAGCGGCAGCGTCCTACGAAATCGAGGCATCTTACAGCTCTTTAGTGAGTCTGCCTCTGTTATTGTATTGTACGGTAAGGACATCAGTAGCTTAGTAGATACAGTAAGAGGAACATCAGTTTGGTTATTTGAGAATGGCCGGTAGGAATCTTATTCAACTGAGAAGGTTCATCATCAGAGTTCGGTCAAAGTCACGCCTACTTAGCTTGAAATTTCTACGACTGAAGCTGGGATCAGTATCTTTGGACTATAGGCAGATTTTAATGGTAAGGAAAAAGTTATCTTCGTTGGTAATTCAACCTCGATTAACTTACATATAAGATACCTTAATACTAACTTTTTTTTACGTTAGTTTAGAGTCATTCAATTAGTTAGGTTAACTTAGTTTAGGTTTAGGTTGAACGAAATTGGTTCGGTTAGCTTACTTTAAGGCTGGATTATAACAAGGGTTAGGTTCAGGGTCGTTTGGTTTAAATCATTGATTTAAAGCAATATCACTTCTTTTTTATTTTATGGAAAACGTACTGTATTCTAATATGCGAGAGGTAGTGGAGCTCAGATATGATATGACAGATATGAGCTTTAGATATGATCAGACTCTAAGTAAAAATATACAGGCCCTCTTGGAATTGGCGCACTTGTCATTTCACAAACATTTTATTATACTTTTTTAAATTCCACTCTCTAGTCATTGAAAGTTCGTAGAAATGTGCGAGACCCTGTACAATCACCTAGTCTAAGTAAGCTCGGAGTTGCGACCAGATAAGCAGATAACCCGTGAAATATTATAGGGAACAAGTAACGACCTCGCCTTCGGCTCATGTCTTACACTTGCGCACGCGGCTCCGCCGCTTAGCGGGCTTGGCTCTACGTTTGGGACTAATTAGTACAAATATTTTATTTAGCAAATAAATCGATTCCTAAACACTACAAATAGTTTAATGTTAGCAAGCCATGTCACAGAAACAAAGTACCTGCGAACTGTGCTGCTAGACGCTGC
>JAQFZY010000591.1:0-24552 GCA_034696285.1 Hypogastrura burkilli | reverse complement strand
TAAAAATATGAAAAGACTACCCAGCTTCCTTCTATACATTTAGGATGTCAAATAACAAAACCCGGTCGAAATCGGTTTATTAGTTTTTGCTCTGCGATTTTTCAAATTGGTGGACAATTCTCGGGGCCACGCTGTATATACGCCAGTTCACTTCAAAGTAGCTGCTATCTATCAATAAATATATTGATAATATTGTAAGATGACTACGACCCAAATATCATCAATAGCACTAACACTAAACTCTCCTGACTAACTCATTATTACTCACGCATTCAGTCGCCCTAATCTTAATATTTCCTTAATTTATCGATAAAGGCGTCGATCGAACTCACCCTCAATCCAAATGCCCTCAACTAAACTCAGCCTAACGGACTCAGGAGTCCTCAGGAGCGTCTAGCATAACAGTTCGTAGGTACTTTGTTTCTGTGACATGGCTTGCTAACATCGCACCATTTGTAGAGTTAAGTAATCTAGTTATTTACTAAATAAAATATATGTTCTAATTAGTTCCCAACGTAGAGGCAAGCCCGCTAAGCGGCGGAGCCGCATGCGCAAGTATAAGACACGAGCCGAAGGCGAGGTCGTTACTTGTATTTTGCCATTTTTCCTGCAGCGTTATAAATGAAATTTCACATTATTTCTCTCTCCGCTATTTGGTTATGCACGGTTATGCTATTAAATGGTTTATTATGAAATTATGTTTATCCCAGAGCTCTGATGTCTGATTGGACACAAATGAAGTAAAAATATAATTTTATGATGAATATATTAGTACCCAAAAAGACTGCTAAAGATACCTAAACTTATATAGGTACCCCAGCAAATAACGTGCTGAAGCGTACAATTATTTATGTCTTCGATTCCGATTCAAGCGACTGTACAAACCCGAATCCGAGTCCTAAGTAAACCAGAATCGATGTATCTAGTAATAAGTAGTGTAAAAAGCAATCCATCGTATCGGACTTTGCTCTTATTCCTCGTTATCGCTTAAAACGTTTAGTATGTAGTGCAATAACCTATCTTGAAATAGGCACCAATGCATAACTCCTGCGCCGTAGAATATTAGAGGCGGCACGGTTCATATCTATTTGAATTTGCTTTGAATATATCTACTTTTCTTATAAGATTTGGGTTTGGGTCAGACTCGAATCCACCCAAGATCACCCGACACCAACCTTCAAAAGCGGGCAATCCGTTCAGTGATATTAACATTTGCAAGGTGTGATAGTGCCAAGACCTGGACCTGGACCACGTAGAGTTGTGCTTGGGCGGTATGTCAAGTGAAAGTGATTTGATAATTCATAATTCTGGTTGTTGTTACGGGCCATGGAGGAATTAAAAGTTTCAACAAATCCCTTTACGATTTTTAGAAAATGTCAACAAAAGTCTAAAAAATCCGTTGCTAGGGGACATGTTTTTGGCCCTTAAGGCCCTGATCCCTTGACTTTTCAAACTTGACCTTCGTATTAGGCATAACTTTTTGTCTTTTGAATTTGGTGGGTCTAGGTTGAGAATTGCGATCAGGATCATTCTGACATACCAAACCTTGGAGTAATTTTATAATAGTTAGATAATCACATTCGGCTGATAGGCCCGGGGAAAATACAGCGGTGTCTCTCACTCCATAAGTAGTCACAGTCACACGCTCATTCTATGTATTTTAATCATTGCCATTGGCGATAATTTATTAAATTGAAATATTATGGCACGCGTACGCTATAAATGTTGAGAAAATGCCGTTGCTGATTCCACGTTAGCGCGGGTGCTTGTTGGCTAGTCAAATAAGAATATTTTCTGCGATTTTGAACTTAATCTAGGGAAAAATGTAACCAAATAATCCGTACTACAATTAATCAACCCAACGAATCAAACCCATTAGTAATTGAAATAATGTCCGAGCAGCATATTTATGAGTTTCCCAAGAACCACAAAGAGCTCCTAACTTGAATGCTTAAAAAAGTTAGAAAATACTTTTGGTATTAGACAGACTAAAGATTGCCACCAAAAAGTCAGCTTTCCTCGTCCGGTGCATTCCCATATTGCATATATGTACATATATGTCACACATATCCATATATCATATTGCATCGGCAATGGGAGGCCAAAGTGACCAACCACTTAACCGTATTAGGAAATGAAGTTAAGAACTCGGCCACTTTTGTCATTCAGCATCAGCATGAGATACTGTAACTAACTCATACTCATACACATACACACATGTACACGTACATTTGATATGAAAGGTTCTAGTTCCAGGTTCCAGGGCGAGCAGGCACAGAGTAGAGGCACCGAGAGGAGACAATCCTAAGGTTTTGGGAAACCGCTTACGGCTGCCTCTTGATGGGATAATTCGATATAGGAGTTTAGCTAGTGTTAGGGATTCAGGATCTTGGTATAAATCAGTAAGTAAGCCCAGGTCGGGATTCTTATTTCCTGGTATCAGGCTCAGACTTCATCCTATTAGTAAGATGTTAGATTTGTATAGGAATAGTATGATAAATATTCTGGAAATAGATAGAGGTTGGAGCGGAAATTAGTGACGGCCTAATTCCAGAACCGTCATGTTCGTCAGTTTTATACATATACTTATGGATAGGGCATAGTGCAGCATGAGTATGAGTTGAGGGTCGGGTGGATGGAGGGCGCAGCCTCATATTCTGTTTCATTGTCGAGGGCAGGGTGAGACTCCTGTCCTGGTCTGATCGGGAAAGAATTAACGTCGGCTCGAGTAGTGAGTTATTTTGTCATAGTTGATGAAGACATTATGGAGTGTTAGTATTGCTAATTGAAATTAAATTTGCTCAACGGAGCTCAATAATGAGGGTGTGATGAGGGAGGTTCAGGCTGTATTCAAGTGAGACGGTCATTATATGAATGACGAGTTAACAGAAGAAGCGTAATCACTCCGGTCTCCGGATCTTGTGAATACAGTCCTACTGCATTCTATGTATTACCTGCCGAGTCCCAACACTGAATTCCAAACCCTTCGTGCTCATTCACAGTTCTATCCCAACTTTGTAACGTAGAATCTAGCCGTCGTTGGTCAGCCCTAATTGCTCTGTCACGCTAATTCAGGTCCAAGCCTCCTTCCTATCGATTTCCAAAATAGCATATACCTTAGCCCATCTCCCTACTCGTCCGCTTCCAGCTAGCTGAATGGTTTCAGGTCGACAATTGAAGACTCCGTCGGATGATGGTCGTACATGAAGACAGCACTGCTCCCCCGCCCCCCCCCCCCCCCCCCCCACGCCCAGAACACCGCTAATCAGGGTAAGGGGGAAGTAGAGTGATATAGGCGAGAGGCGAGAGAGTAATTATTTATTGACTCCTATCTGGGTCTGGAAAATAGTACTTTTCTTCTCAAAGAGCCCACTATTGTCTCAATTCGTAAAGTCATTATTGGCCGGGAAGATGCTGCTCGAGGATAGAGGATGCTTTTGACGATGATTGTTCGGACGGTATTGGGGAGTCTTGATCTGTGTTTGGGGTGAAGGCTGGAGGGGTTGAAGGTAAAGAAGTTGTAGATTTGGGAAGATCCACTGGAGCTGGATAGAAGAAGGCTGGGACGGGCCTTTTGTGTTCTTGTTTTCGAGTTGTGCTGGAGCGGGGAGTCCCCGGCTACGTTCTTCTTTGAATGGAAATATCTAATAGATGCCATTAAATTGTCAGTTTATGGAGGGGTAGACCGGGACACGATTTGAGACGTCCTCATCTCCCTTTTATGCTCACTCAAAGGAGGGAATGTGAGGGAAGTGGAGAGATAGAACTTGGGAGTTAAAATAATATTGTTGGAGAAGGAAGGATGACAAATCTAAAAATTACTCATCACAATTAAAATGAGCATATGTCGTGATTGAGGGGCTTCCGATTTCGTGATCCTCCCTTCCCCATCTCCTTCAGCTCCTCTTCGTCTCACGAGCCGAGACCATTCCTTACACCCATCTTTCTCCGGCCACCTCCAGCTCAACACAGTCGTCGTCTTCCCAATAATACTGGAGCCCTGTCCCAATTCAAGTCCCGGCCTATTGAGGAGACGGCCGAGAAGGGTCGCCCTGTGGATGGGGCCGGAAATGTTGCGTCATTTCATCGGGATCGAGGAGCAGTGGTGGATCTTGGTTGGTTCTTGGAGTTAGAACTTGAGTAGATTGACCCGAGCGGGAGATCTGCGAAAGGATTCATCCCGGCCCGAACAGACTCACTCTGTGTACTTGTTGTTTTTAAGGCTAAGACAGTTAGGATAAAATCGATGGGGAAGAGAAGAGTGGAGTGGTGCAGGCTGCGCTGAAGAAAGTTGGGCCTGAACGTCTTGGGCGCATGTTGGGCAAGTCGATCATGCAAGATATAGTGGATCGATCTTCTCGGGAGCCGCCGAGATTCGTCGATTCCTTCCTCAGCCTCAAAGGGGTTTACCCAAAACTCCTGATTGAACCTTTCGATTGGAAAGTTGACCGAAATTGATTGGGCATGCGATCCTCTACTTTCCAATCACACCTTCCCAACTCCTTAGCAAGTAGTCCTTCCACATCCCAACTACCAGCTCATATAGGCTTTCTCCGCTCTCTCCTTCCCCACTTTCTTCAGCACACATCCCCCTGCCTCACAACTAAGGGACCTTCAGATCCGTCATGGAAAACACTCAAAACAGAGACTGAGAGTCCAACTAAGTCCAATCTCCCTCAAATCTTAAAACATGTTTTTGTTCCAGAAATATTTCAGCATGTCTCTCTATACGCCTCTACTTACTCCTCGTACGTCAGGCACTTAACTACGAAAGAGAACCTGCTTCTTGACTCAGTCATTCAGTCATCCTATTAATTACTCAACTTTTCTCAATTTAGTGGACCGGAACATCGCAGTACGTTTATCTTCAAGTACTGCTAAACGAGTGAAAATTACGGAAAGTCTTAAAGACGATTGTCAATTAAAAAAGTACTTAACAGTTGCGACTTTCTGCTAATAATAGAATTATTAATTATCACATGTAGTACCTAGATTTCCTTCTAACATGTGATACTGCAATCCTTGTAATTCTGTACATGAATATCTGGTTAGTACTACCATGTAAAATGGAATCCTGAATCCGAATAGAAATAGAAGCAATCTTAAGTCAAATTAAAACAAAAATTCCGAGTGCAATTAAATAGGTTTTTAACTAGGCTAGAAAAGAACCCACATAAATAACTCAGGGAAACGTGAGAACTTTTAAGTGTTGACAAAGATCATCTGAAATATGAAATTTTATACTTATACTTACGTATTTACTCTAGGTAGGTATTATATTAATTTCGTGCATAAAGGCTTAAATGCGGCCGAGCTGTCGTCAAGGCAGAATTTAGGATTACATTTGGAGGGAAATAGGATGATTAGATTCCGCCGAAGGCCAAGAAACATTTCTGAACGAGAAATATTTAAATCATCACCAAGTAATTCGAAATCTCTCACCAATTCAATCGGATTTCCTCGCCTGAGTCTTGACATATTCCGATTTCTAGTGTTTTGATTCCGTTAATTATTCTGAAATAAATCATAATTTGCTTATACTAAGTTTGAAAAAAATTGTGAGCAATTTGAAGTAATTGGTGAGAAAATCTGTTTAAATTGGTGAGAGATTTCAAATTACTTGGTGATAGTTTAAATGGCAGCTTTTCTATACTGACGTTTAAAAGCTGTTTTTTGACGCAATCGAGGAAGAATTCACGTGCTACAAGTTAATATTGTGCCACAGGCGACTATTTTCGTAAACTTGGGGGTAAAATTATTTTTTGCCCTGTTAGACCATGCCTAAACACGGCATTGATTGTCGTCACAAGTCGCAAGGCAGATCATTTTAGGGGAGGTAAGGGCATTTACGGGATGAAAACGTAAACAAATTCCTCAAGGATCGGAAAGAAGTGTGGACAGAACTCGTTGCTATAGGGGACACGTTTCTTCTTTTTTTTTTTACATTTTGACCCTACAATTCAGATCAACAAACGTGACCTTCAGAACCATAACTTGTTTAGGAGTGGGCAGGTGTGCGTGTTTAGAAATGCGGCCTGAACCAGGAGGCCTATGCGGACAGCACAAATCTTCCGGTTATTGTTAGTAATTTTGACTGAAAAATATGCTTTCCTTTTACTGTGACTAATTATTAGTCCCACCGTAGTATTCCTGTCTTTCCCCGAAAAAATAACTAGGTCGACACCAACTTACCGAAATTAAAGAAATAATTTAACTGATTGTCACCGACCATGACTAATTTGAATAATTAAGGTAAGGCTTAAACGTTTGGTTGTAGAGATTGCACTCGGCCTAACCGAACGGAAAGGGTAAAATCTCACCCAACTTTCCCAAAACAGAACTTGGGAAAAATTCGGCCAAAGTAAGTTTGGTTGAATTAGTTAATTTTTCGGTGAATAGACCAAGTGAGAATTTTCATATTTTACTTTTCTGTCCACCTCTTCTAAACGACTGGACCGATTTCTTTTTTTTTTTAAATAAGTGCCAAGGGCATATCCGAGAAACGCCTCGCTGAGTATATTAGGTTATGACAAAAATTTTACGAGATATTGACACCGAAAGTGACCCCAGTTTTACTCTTTTCCCATTCAAACGCATTATTGGGGTATAAGCTTCGTTATGCCTTTATGGCGCTACCATTCGCCTCCCCACCTACTCCTCAGATAAAAAACAAAATTCTCCCATGGTCTATTTGGGATTTATCTTTGGTACTCTTAAATGATAGCCTTTTCCGATTATGCAGGTAATTGTGTCGCGTAAAACTTATGCGAAATTCCCGCGACAACAACACCAATTTAACTTTCATATTCGACTGCACAATCGCGTCCAGTACACTAACTCGAAATAAAAGTGTCAATTATCCACTTCATCCTATACGCCAATTCAGATGCTTAATTTATACTGTCTTCGCCTAAGTACTAGTAATATATTTGTATAACTTAAAGTAAAAGTATATAAAATAGTTATCAATTCATAAAATATTTGTATATACTTACCTACAGTATATGTATATCGATATATTTAGGCATTACTTCTAATTTGGAAAAGCGGGGAAAACTTTAGAATATTACACTATTTACCGAGTATGTAATATTCGATACTTTTCCCCGCTTTTTGGGGAGATTCCAAATTAGAAGAGATACGTTAATTAATACTGCATAGAAAGTGAGAGAAAGCGAACCCGGAACAATAAAAATTACCATCATACTTGAGTCCTCACGAAACTGAGAAGAGGAAAAAGTGGAATAGTAGCCTGGTCCGGGCCGGGTAAGGGAGATTCCGGTGGCCGGTGACATTTCTCATGAACATACATGCCCGAGTGAGTGACCAGAAACAAAGACGGGATTGGATTTCGGGATGGACACGCAAATAAGAATGACAAATTACACCGAAACCTGAAGCGATTTCCTATACTACACCCGCACCCCAAAATTCACGTTTTCGAACCTTTTTTGCATAGAATTTTTGAAGAGCAAATAATGAAGTGGAATATAAATATACGAGCAATCCGGCCCACAGCTAAAAAGTACAATTTTGTCTTGCCAAATTTTTTTCTTTTCGAACATTTCGTGGGGATGGAGGTAATCTCGGGCCAGGGGGGCTCATATCCAAATACGGCCTTGTAATCGAATGATTTCACAGCAAGGGAAACCGAATGCTACGCGAGACGTAGATGTATCAAATACGTGAGTAAATCCTTGTATTCCGAGTAAATAGAAACCTGGTCCTGCTCAGACCGAAAACCATCCTAATCCGAACGGAAATCAAGAGTCATAAGAATAAGAAATGATGAGTCAATTGAATTGACTCCTAGCTCCTTCCAGCCAGTCTTCCCCTAAGAATTGAAAGTGAGAGACAGGGTATAAAGTGTGCGGGTCGTTCTTGATGGAGAGGATCCAAGTCTGGCTCATGTCCGTCCGTCCGCGTCCGGCGTGAGAGGAAGTGAGTCCGAAATGAATGGATTGAGTATGGAATGCCAATTGCCAATGAAATGGGATAATTGTGAGGTCCAAGTATTGGGACGACGGTTATGTATTAGGCGGACTGGGTCCGACCCAGGGACTTGGGTTCCTGATGAGGAGCTCCGTTCGTTCTGGAGTTGTTGGTCTAGTAGGGTGAGGTTGGAGAGCGTGTGGTGGGCAGTTGGCTGTCTGGGCCTCAAAGGAGGTTTCTGAGGGGCGGGGCCTGGTCTGGTCCGCCCCTTCTCCTCTCGGCCCCCCAATCCGGCCTTCTCTCCACCCACGCATGCCCCTTTCCCTCGCCAACCAGCCCTGAGTCTGAGAGCAGGAGTCGGAGGGACCGGAGCTCAGTCCGTCGTAGGAGTCGTGGAAGAGTGGTTCTGTGTCTGTCCCCGTGTCCCAGCCTGGCCCGTACAGGGATGAGAGACTCTTCTCCAGCAGGACTCTGTGTAGTGGGGTGCGTGCGGTTGGGCTAACAGGTGTTTCCTCTCCGGTAGTAGTGCTCGCAATGATAAGTCCGTCGGCGGCCTCTGAGAAGGGATTAGGGGACCCAGTTCTGGTCAGCCTCCACACGGCCTCCCGGTCCCTCAGGTCATCTACCACTCACACACCTTTCCCGTCTCAGAAAGAACTCATTTCCAGGAACCACGTCTTGAGGTAGGTGGTTGTAGGGGCAGGAATCCATGACTCACCTTTCCTCCTCCCTAATCACTCCACGCATTTTGGTGATGCCTCATTTGGAAAGAGTTCTGCTTTTGAATTCGAGCAGCTGACTATATAATATATATGTAGTACTATGTAGTGAACCAGACGATTCCTCTTTCCTCTATTTCGTCTTGAGATGATGAACTCGTCATTCCGGTGTCCTGTTCCTGTAGCACATTCGGCCACTTTACTAACGTAAACATTTCCATAAGGTCACTCCGCGGAGTACACTGATTTGGTCTTATAACCAGGTGGCCTTATCACTGGGACCTTAAGAGTAACCTGCGTAAAAGGCCACCCGTCCGTATAAAGAGTCCCGTCCGTATAAAGAGTAACCTGTGGAACCAGCTTAAAAGGCCTTCCAGGTCCAGGTATAAGAAAAAGAAACACTTCTAGACAAATACCGTCTTCCTGAATCAGAACTATAATTAATGTGTATCCGTATCCGTATACATACCTAGTGGGTGCTTAAGTAGGGGTCACTATTAAACACTCGATTACGCACGTACCTTTGGTCGTAGACACTAGTATCCATATCACTAGAAACAGGGTTTAATTACTGACTTAGAAAGCACCATTACCAAACAGAACTAGGCCGTCTGTCCGTACTGAGCCGAAGACTCGTATCATCTCCCGCATCAAAATTACGCATCGAGTGTTTGGACAAAATATCCCCCAGTCAAGCCAAATATGTCTTGTTCGCCTCAGCGCCTGTGCGGAGTTTAGATGGTACATTTTAGTCGAGTTTTAGTGATATAGCGTAACCCTTTGTGACAAAACATTGATTTCGGGACGGCTCAAATGAAGCGAAAAAATAAAAAAAAGAGAAAAATACTTGGCTTGCATGGGAATTTAGCATGTCGAAAAACTCGAAGCGTAATTTTGATGAGCGAGATGAGATGAGCCTTCGGCTCAGTACGGATAGACAAGGGGCTACTTTTGTTTGGTGAGGGTGCTTTCAAGTCAGAATTAAACCCTCTTTCTACTCATACGAATATCTAGTGTCTACTGCCAAAGGTACGTGCGTAATCGAGTGTTTAATCGTGACCCCTACTTAAACCCGCACTAGGTATACCATTTCCGCTATTCATAAGGCTTATGTTGTCTCCGTGATTAATTTAACTATTAAATAACTTTCCAATTTAATTCAATTAATACCGAACTGTTTCTCGGCAAAATCCGTAATGTAGCACCTGGTGTTTTAAGTGCGTCATAGACAGTCCTTGTCCTCAGGTCTCAGGTGGTCTGCATCTGCATTGCACTAGTTTTGAGAATATATAAGTTAAACCAAGTTTGTCTTATATTTATATCCGACTATAATATATAAAAACACATACAGTATTGCAAAACTATAACCTTATGTATTGACTTACTGTGAAGTTGTCCGATGATTTTAAAATTCTTAAAAACAGCCATCAGTATTCGACGTAATTTTGTTAAGTACTTAGCTGTCAATATTGAGATAGGTACTTCTGGTATTTAGAATAGACGCATACATTTGTTTACAAATTATAAAAAAAGTATCATTATCGGTTGCTGTATTAAGTCATATTAAGTCAAGTCAGACTTTTTATTTAATTAGGTCAATATGGGTTTAAAATTATTCTTTAAAAAATTAGGTTTACTTTCGTCCAATGTGAATTGTATGCAGTTTCTGGCATTTTGATACCAGCTTAGCAGTTTATTTTAAAGTGAAATAATTTATGATTTATGATGCCCGAATAAGTGCTCCTTCAATTTGAAGTTTTTTTGTTTGTTTTTTAAACATAAAACAAAAACAACATCTTCATGAAACTGTGAGCAAAATTCCAGATAGCAGAAATGAATTTTGTACTCTTTTTTTTAATGATCTTTGACATGGCCGAGGCCCAATCAATTTGGAAGTATTAGGTACATTTGTTACTTAGAAGGACACATATCGTACTGGACAGAGGAACCCGTATTTCCCTTTCGTCATCAGCTCAATCTATGTAGTACTGTAGTGTAAAGTAATCCTCCAACGCTGGAGGTGCCGGCCGAGGCCAGTATCCCTTGCCCAGTATGCTCTCAAGAAGGGCAAGCCCAGGTGTGCAATCTAGCGCCTCATCTATACAGTAGATAGCAGAAATGAATGGTTAACTTTTATGTACTAAAGGTATAATAATAGAAATAAATAATTAAACCCAGATCCAGTCCGCCGATGCTAATTACCACTAACAAAAACAAAACGCTTTTAGTATTTATAAGTAATCAAATAAAAAAATATGAACGTCGATTTATCAGGGGAAATGTTCTAGGAGGCTACGACATGACACATTCGCCGGACCGTAGCACGGACTTGTTTTTGCCTGAGTGGACGCCTTGGTAACCTTAAAACGCGCTTAAAAAAAAAATAAAAAGCGTTTAAAGGTTGGTTCCGAAGGATATGCATTTCCCCTCCCCCGCCCTAATTTCGTCGCCAAACGATTGCGAGAAAACGGCTTAACGTATATCAAAAATTAAAGACGCATAAAAGCGGGTAAATTTGGTACCATCGATGCACATGTCCTAAAATTTTGACTTTTTCAATCGCTTACACCCGAAATCCTCAAAAAACTATCTAGACTTGTCCATTTAACCTACTTTCCGTGTACTTATGCGTCCCAGCACCTGCAATTATGGTAGGACATACATTTGGCTTTCAAACAAACTCAATTTGATCTCGATAGGTCAAAGGGTTCCTGAGATATCTGACCTTTTTACCAACCAATTTGGGGCCTATTTCCTAACACATTTATATAGGGAACTCTATTTATTTATTTATTTGTACCTGCAAACATACCTCTGTATGCAAACATTTCTGTCAACAGCTGGCAACGCCCGGAAACCGTTGTTGTTAGGACACCTCGCTAATTGTCACTTCACACACGTTTTCCGTTTTACATTGGTTAAACTCGACTGAAATGTTGTTCGTTTGTGTGGTTAGCGTTAGATACTTAATGTGCTGAAGAAGTTTGTAGTCAATACAGAATACTTCTTCAATCCACTATACTAGACAAACTTATTACTATGTGTGGTTGTGGTAGAAAATACACGTTTGTTGAAAGTTGAAACCGAACCTCAGCTCGGCTCGCTCACAGTTACGACTAAAAGGTCCATCAGTTACGACTAAAAGGGGGCGTACGGTTAACACTGAACTGCACACCTACGTACTTTACATAGTATGATAACAAAAGTGGCAAAGCTCTTAACTGCCTTTACCTTCTCTTATGGTTACTCTAATACGGTTGTTGATCACTTTTGCCATTGCCGATGATAGTGGAAAGGCCCAATTGACTTTCTGGTGGCACTCTTTACTCTGTCAAAAGCAAACTTCCAAACTTTTTTGTCTAAGCATTAAATTTAGCGCACTTTTCCCAAAAACTGAAATATGTCATTCGGACATGATTTAAATTACTAACTGGATTTAATTTGTTGCTTTGGATTTGGATAATAGTTTACGGATTATTTGCTTACATATTTCTCTGGAGGTTTTCACGGATGAGAGACGGCCCTCCGAATTTCGTATATTTTATAAACATCGAACTTAAATTATTGATTTAAAGCAGCCCAACCCTGATTAAATTGTAGGCGCATGGTATTGTAAATTGAATTTAAATACTTCTACTATGACTAGCCAACAAGCCCGCCCTAACGCGGAATCAGCAACTAATTTTCTACACGTTTCTAGAGTACATGTGCCATCATACCACCATTCAATATCCATACGGTCCATGTACTCTAGAAATGTGTAGAAAATTAGTTGCTGATTCCGCTTTAGGGCGGGCTTGTTGGCAAGTGGTTTAATATAAACTTAACTTCATCGTTTTCAGAGCACACTCAGGCATACTCAGCGACTCTTTACTATGAGCATTTTTTTATATGTAGACTTGCCCTTCTTGTGGACAAAACACCTAGCCGTCAAGCCGCTTGCCCTTGCGGGACTTGTGCGTATGGGAAATCACCTTATAACCAGGCGCCTTATACATAGGAACATAAGAATAAGACAGGTTTACGTATTTGTAGTATTTGACGAAATAACAGCCAAAACCGAACTGGAATGGCCGAGATCCTCTGTACAACTCGCTGTATCAGAGCATTTACTCTTATAAATAGTAGTATAAGTTCAGCATGTGGCACTTCACTTGGCTGGGACGATAGGGATAGACTGATTGAGTCTTATACTGCCTTTTGCCTATGACTTGATGCTGTGGTCAGAGTGAGGATATCGTGCCCCACCTCGCTTTTTTCTTGACTATTTAACTAGCCTGGACGCCATCCCATCTAATGATCTCTCCAATAACTAGTTAATATTCAATATATCTCCAAATCCTCACTTTTCCCCTTCTCTCTTCTTTAATCATCTCCCAGCCCCACTCCCAGACCGTACGCGTTACTCAGCCACACGGGGAATTGTACTTTCTGTATATTCTTTAGAATCTGACTGAATTTTGTTAGTGTGGATACAGTCGTCTTAATGTCTTAGACCATGGTTATGGTTATAGTCTATCCTTCCTGACCGACTCATTTAATCATTTTGAATTGCACGAGTCGTACTGTACTATACTAGTAATCAAGGGATGTTCTAGAGTTCGTCGGTGTAAGCAATCACCATCTTACATATATTTTGCAGCTTACGTCCGTTTGTAACCGGATAACTATTTGAAATACTAAATGCTACCAAAGTGTATGATGGCTTAAAATCTTCCCAAGTTTGTTGGTAAGGTTTCAGCCCCAATTAACTCCACTACCACTACATCAAAGGTCAATAAAGGTCAGGGTCAAAATGTTCTGGAACATTAACTTACAACAATTTTTGACTGTATTTAATATCAAGACCGGTAATACTTACACAGCCGAAAGGTGAACAATTTTGTGACCATACCTTTGCCATATCTTTTCCACCTTCATACAACGACGGGAACACATTCAAAAGCAATTATTTCTGCTTGGAGTCAAACTATAGTTTTTCGCCGCGCCTGGAAAAAGCGAGAATAGTTGAGTGCTTGAAACACTTGAACTAAAAACAACTACAGTGGCGTTCATGAAATGATTCGAGGCGCAAAATTCATTTGACTCAATATGGAAATTACTTTTTGCAAGGGTTCCTGATCCTGATCCTGACCTTGGATCAAGTTCGGAAAAATATATTGAGTGTATGGTACACTATAGCTCATAAAGTGAGTCAATCTCCGCCTCTGCTCTGCAAGTGATAGCGATAGTAGTCTTAAAATATTAAATATGGATACAGACTTTTCTCAAGCCGTAGACGATAGACGCTCTCAAGGCCAAATAAGAGTGAATTTTAAGGGTAGGTTAGTAATGCTTTAGCATATGAGCACGGGAACCATGAGAAAGGATAGGAAAGTGTGGCGGGAAGCACTGCGAGGGAAAATGCTGTTCCTCTGGGTTTGTTAACTCTACTAGTAGGCAGGGTACTGCTCTCATTGTTCAAACCATGAGTGCATACTGTCACTCCGTGTTAAACTGTAGCGAATATGGAAGAAATAGTTTCAAATCCAAACTGCATAATCAATTTGAACAGTTAATCACAAAGCAGTTCTAGTGAGAGACTCTGACGGCGACATGTTAGAGAACTAAATGTTTCGGGTGTCGGCTAAGGAGAGAATTATTTTTGAGCGTTCCGATCTAGGCGTATATTATAGAAGTAGACTTTAGTTTTTTTTTTACTTCTTATATCAGTTTTTATTGACGGGCACGACTCCATTTAATGGTGACAGACTCTTATACTATTTAGCACTGAATGACAGTATGCAGTCAGGGTTTGGACAATGAGATTAGTATCCTGTCTACTAGTGGAACTGACAAAAACAAAAACATAAGAACTTTCCAGAGACATTGATTGTAAGTTAGGTTAGGTTCGGAAACTTCCTGAAACTTTCCAGAAACATTGATTATACGTTAGGTTGGGTTCGAAAACTTTCGAAAACATTCCGGAAACATTGATCTTAAGTTAGGTTAGGTTATAGTTTGGACATGTGTAGTGTTGCCAACGGCGCGTAATTAAAATTCTTGAACACTGTAGATCTCGCATTGGGTTTGGACGGGTCCAGTGGTTCCAACAGCGATGAATCTAAATGCTTGAAGACAATAGAGCTTGGATAGGGTTTACACGGGTCCGTTGGTTTCGGCGGCTCTAAACTCGATCTCTTTGTAACAATAACGATCGTATCGGGCTATGAGCTATGACAAGCACAACGGTACCAGAAGAGGTATCCCGAATTCGGGCTCTCGGGTTTCCGCCCATTCCCCCGGATCGTAAGTCGGGTAACGTCTAGTACATATATATCCAGAGGCAAACTATTTTATTCATAGTGATTCTCGAGTTTAGCCCTGATTCTACATAAACATATTATGGCGATGGTGCAGTAGCTAGATTCAATATGAACCAAACCAGGAACTAAGCATACATTTTAATCGGTTAAGTCAGAAGATATTGGGATGAAATTAGCCTGAAATAGTTCAGGTATTACACCGAAAACTACATAGAACTCGTGAGTGGGACCGTGTGGGACTTAATGGAATTGTGACTTAAAATCTGAAGTATAGGTCTAGTATTACTATACATATATTTGGGTCCTACTACCCGTACCCGTGCCGAGTAATCCATAGTGTACTGCCTCCCTAGGCGTAACTTCGGACTGAGATGTCTCCACGAGAGTCCGGAATCCAAGCATCAGACCGCAGAGAGCAGACGCCAAACCGCACAACGGAGACCATAATATCATAAACCTTACATATAGCCTCTTCTCCGGAGTGTCCGGTTTGGCGTCAGCTCTCGGCGGTCTGATGCTTGGATTCCGGACTCTCGTGGAGACATTTCAGTCCGAAGTTACGACCCAGGGAGGCAGCACTTCTTACTGCCCTTTCGGTAGTCGATGTACCATGCATTAGGTATCAGTATTAGTACATTACATAGACTAAGGGAAAGGGATACCTACTCCTGGGCGTCTTTTGTCTGCACCCTATTCATACCATACATATACATACAGCTAATGATCTCTGCACAATCATCTGCTGTATATTGTACTATGCTCGTCTCAATATATGGCCGGCACTTCGCCTGCAAATCTGAATTGCACAAACTATATGTACTACCTACTACCTACTACATTTGTAATGTACATACTAATCTCCCCGCCCCCAAGCTCAATTCCATTACGTATATTTAATTGCTTTATTAATGACCGTTAGGGCATTTATGGGAACAGTAGGGTATGTCTGTCCGTCTGTCTGTCCGTCTGACACCTACTGGAAAACGTAGAAGGGTTCCCGATTTTTTTTTCATAATGCAGTAACTAGGAACCTAACAAGGTTCACTATTAATTTTGAATTGTCAAAATGCTTCTTGTTCATTTAATTTCTAAATAAAACATCTGGATCTGCAATGAAATCGCTTATGCTCATTTCCCACTCCTCCACTAAGGCTCAGTAAGCTCAAACCAACTACTCACTTGCCGTATGTTATTACCGGTAAAGGCAGCAAGTACACACAAGTATAAGCCGGCCCGCTGTTGACCACTTTCCGCCTCATTATTTCATAGTGTTCTCCAGCCCATATCTATGCTATAGGCCAATTGAGTCTGAGACGTGTCATAATTTTTTTGTTTGAATTGAAGCTGACGCCGGGGTTCTACTGTAACTGTATTGCAGTAACCTACACATGTATGTAGTATTGACGCTACAGCTACACTCATTGCAAAAATGTTCACACACAGCTAATGTATCATCCTATTGTATTCATCCTTCGAATCACTCCTACACTTGCTACTGTTAATTAATACCTGCATGAAGTAATCGTAACTCACTCTCGCCAGAAAAGTATAGTAGGTGTCTCCTTTCACATAATACTAAGAATATATTTTGAATGTACAGATATTCCCCTTTAGCCTTTCCAATCTTCTTAGACCCCTCTCAAATTAGATGCAAAATACGTCCCTAATGGTCAATGTTTATATGCGTTACAACGGCTTATTATTTATTGCGGATCACGCTAGACGTACAAGGCCTATCTTCGAACTGAAGCTGTGTTTATGGGTTCAATATTTGTTTCTACAAAATGAGTTAAAATGATTTAGAATGGTGGCAATTATCAGAGCCGGTAAAACCTGATTACGTCACACGCTACTGTCACCCATGTTGTCAGTAAATAAATAAACAGTATTTACTGATAGAAACCGAATTAACGTTTACCGATGAAGCCATAACTTAGTAATTAAGCGAGGGACTAACTCCAAATGCACTACTACGTATGACCATTATCATTAGGTTTTAAGCAATCAAATAATAAGCTGAGTGGAGCATGGAAGCAGATCTGGAGTTTGGCAAATGTCTGTGTGGCCAGTATGTAAGAATTAGCTGAGTGGAGCATTGAAGCAGAAATGAAGTTTGGAAACTGTGTGGCCAGCATGAAATAATTAGCTGATTGAGTGTATGAAAGCAGACCTGAAGTTCTGTGTGACCGTGGCCAGCATGTAATAATTAACTGAGTGGAGCATCCCATGGAAGCATAGATTCCTTCAGCTTGCCTTTTAACGCCAGGTTATAGCGAGGATGGTGTTCGACTAGTTTCCACTCCTCACATCTGAAACGCTAAATCGGCTTATCAGTTCCACACCTCCAAGTATTTCAGATCGGAACAATAGAACATAGTTCAAATATCAAAAACCGCTACGCGAGAGAAAAGTTTTTTCAAGTCCAAACAAAGTCTTATTGATTACGATTCCACGTCGCCTCGGTGCTATAACAACACAACTAAGACGGTTAACGATGGTGTCGCCTGTCGCCGTAAATATAGCAACCAGAGAAGCTTTGGAAAATTCAATTCTGTTTGGAATGCTGCAATTTAAAGAGCCAATTAGTTACTTCTGCTTTTCATTACTAGCAATATCATATAAATATGTTTATAACTTGTTTTTGTTTCGTCTTTTATAAATTTAGGTCCGTATGTGTAATATTGCTTCTCAATAGAAGTATTTTTCTATGAAACATGAGCTGTATTGTTCTTGGTTTTAATTAGGCTTGAGTCTGAATTAGGTTTTAGAATGTTTTGATCATATATGTATAAAACAGTCACCTAATAAAATAATTGAATGTTTAGTTGAAACCGGTGACAAGAGCCATGTCCAATATTTCGCTTCATTAGGTTTGATTTTATAGCGTGTGAGACGCTGTGTAAAGTTGGGACTTTGCTACGTGATATGTGTTTCTATATATAAAACTCAGACTTAAGGTGAGCGCAGGGCAGTGATCACGCGTCGAAGGAGCAAAAATGCGTCTTGATATTCAACTTTGTATATGTAAAAGAAGGAAGCAGTTTTGATGGTGAAATTCGGACGGACGGACAAAACGAAACTGACAAATGCAGCCTACACCAGGATTTCGGGTAAATAACAAAGGTGTTTTACTATAGTGGTAAACAACCGTTATTTATCATTTTTAACACTGGGAGTTGCTGGTATTAAGCGGTAAAAATAGTTACACGAGAAACCGAGCCGACTGAAGTGATATACTGAAAACTACAACTTGAGGTGAGTGAGAATGAAGCGCTCTCTTGATTCTCCTAATTATTCAAATGTCAAATTCCGACTGCTGATGTTGACTGACCTGTTGTGACGCATAATACACATTATTGTCCAATTATGCTGTAAGGGGTAGAATTAAAACAAGTAACCATGTAGCACGCTGATTGAGTTCCAAGGAGCTTCAAAGCTATTCAAAGTTACGATTAGGTATTTCTTTTTAACTCCAAATCGTGATTTGGAATAAGAATAACGGAACATTTTTACAGAAAGCAGTGAAAATGAACACTGGATAGTAAGAATTCATTAAGTATATCAAACTTTACGGCTATTTATACTTTCTTACCATTTTTTTTAACACTTTTTGTCATTTAACGTTACAAAATTTGCAAAACGGTAATGATCTGAAACACTTACCTACACAAACTAATCCTAATTTATGAAACGAATGTTAAATTTTACAAGTTTCTGCAGTCCTTGCTTGTTGTTTACTATTGTGACCTTTTTGTTAGTTTGGGTTACCAAGACGCTGTCGTCGTTCACATTACCCTAAGTCAAAATTTAAATCGTGTGTCGTTGTTTTTGTAGAACCAAATGCGTATTATATCTTACTTAAATCCATCGGTCCATGTTAGTAACTTGTTGATTTTTATATTTGTGTACAGCCTTCGTTACGCATCACGCATCGTACAGACCGGTGGGTTTCTCCTGAAACTGTTTCAAATACGTGTAGGCAGCATGGATAAATGGAATTTATGAAAATAAAGGAGCCATAAGCCTATAAAAACAAATATGTGTAGGGCCGGCTTACATTAAGCTGCGGACACGCAGCGTTTCATTTGTGAATTGTTCTTAATACAACGTTCTTACATATACAATGTGATGCGTGAATACTAGCTTTATCCACAGGGGGGCAGACAGAGGGACAGCGGACAAACCAATTCTATAGACCGTACTGACTACGTTAACACGGTAATAAAGAGTAGAAACTCATAGACACCGCGTTCTACCAGTTCGACTAATACCAAGAAACCGTGTTCCGATGGTTCAATGAGTAGAGGAGGGAAACAGATAAGTATTTAATTCTGTAATCTAAAGATCTGTATGTACTGTTTAAGTAAGTTGAGCACAAGCAGTTATTACCGTATTAACGTAGTGAGGACGGCGATGTAATTAGTTTGTCCGTCCGTAGGTCCCCTTTCAAATTTCTTGCTTCATATCCTAATGTGTTTAATTATACATTCATTATTATTCGTATTACCCGCACCTACTACCACTGATTATCCTACAACGGAAGTTTTACAACGCTTAGCAAGATACAATTTATCGCTCACTCCATGCCGTCTTTCCTCGTATATGCAGCCAAGGCCTGTGAAGCAAAATATTTGACATGGCTCTATTCACCGGTCGCTTCATATTGAAGGTTTTGTGGGCGGTCAAAGCATTTTTTTAACCTAATCATCAAACTAAATCGTAATTAAAACAAACAACAATGCAAAGCATATTTCATAGAAAAATGCTACTAATGAGAAGCAATATGTGCAATGTTACACATAAGGCTCTAACTTTAAAAAAGACGAAGCGTATATATATATATTGCTCATTATTCAATTATTTTAAGGATTTATATGTAAAGTGGCGTAAACGCAGGAATTTAAATCAAATTATCTTATATGAATATGCGAGTCTTGGGAGGACAACTTTAATGTACGATCTTGGAAGGGGAAAGCTTGAAACACTGTTTGAGTTTCCATTTCTTTTAATTTTTGTCACAGGTGAGAGTTGTTATGGAAACCGACGTTACTGTAATTTCTCAGCTATTAACGCTTTTTGAGTTACTATTTGTTATGAAAATATAATTGCGTCATGACAACACCAACACCATGGCTGTGACCTAGTAAATATCAATAATTGTAAATAAAAATAACCAAAGCCTATCTTACGCAACTCTCTTTGCACATAATTAAGGTTTTAGGTACTCGTTAACGTTAATACGGTCTCTAGCAGTTTATACTGTTTATTATATGCTGCAAGCAAAATTACACTGTGTGTAATTTTTAAATACGCCAAACAGAGAAACAGATATTACATTTTGCAACACATATACCATATACCAGTATGTAATGCTTAAACGCGTTTAACAGAGAAACATAGAAATATTAAATTTGGCAAACTCTATATCAGTATATAATGCTTAAATGAGACGAACAGAGGAAATAAGCGTTCAATTCTGCATACGCCTGTATGTAATGCTTAATGATAATGAGTAAAACCACTAGAGAGAAAAAGGTACCTTCGCTTTGAGAACTGTTATTTTAGGCCCATATATATTACTTGGCTTATAGGAGTTTGCATTTTAATGGAAAATATGCGTTAGTATGATGTTGGGTTGTAAATTGATATTGAGCCTGGGATTGCAACGGGACCCGCGTTAACGCGGAATCAGCAACTACATTTTCTAAACATTTCCACCGTACGCGTGCCATAATATTTCAATTCTATAAATAACCTCCAGGGGCACGTGTACTCTAGACATGGTTAAAATATGAAGTTGCTGATTCCGCGTTAGCGCGGGGCTTGTTGGCCTATGTATGTGTATACTAGCACGTTACCCGATCATACGATCCTTTGGGAATGGGCGGAAGCACGATAGACCGAATTCGGGGTACCTCTTCGGGTACCGTTTTCGTTTTTACCGTTAGCTTGTTAAAACCCGATCCAAGCATTATTGTCTCAAGGAAATCGAATTCGGGGCCGGCGGCGCAACTGGACCCATCCAAATCCGATCCGACCATGATTTTCCCAAGGAAATCGAATTCGGGCCCGTTCAAAACCAATCCGATCACTATTATCTCAAAGAAATCGAATTCGAGCCCACCGGCACCACTGCGCCCGTCCAAACCCGATCCGATCACTAGTGTGTCAAAGAAATCAAATTCGGGGCCGCCGGAACCCCTCGGTCCGTCCAAACCTGAGCCGATCACTATTGTCTTAAGTAAATCGAATTCAAGCCCGTCGGCACAATGAACCTGTCCAAAACCTAACCTAACTTAATCTAAATTAAAATTAATGTTTCAGAAAAGTTTCCGAAAGATTCCGAACCTAGCCTGACTTAAAATCAATGTTTCCGAAAAGTTACCGAAAGATTACGAACCTAGCCCAACTTAAAATCAATGTTTCCGGAAAATTTCCGACCGTTACCCAACTTAAAATCAATGTTATGGAAAGTTTCCGAACCTAACCTAAGTTTCCGAAGTTAACCTAACTTTAAATCAATGTTTCCGGAAAGTTTCCGAACCTAACCTAAGTTTCCGAATCTAACCTAACTTAAAATCAATGTTTCCGATCCTAACCTAACTTAAAATCAATGCTTCCGGAAAATTTCCGAACCTAAGCTAACTCAAAATCAATGATTCGAATTAAATACCAATTAAATATCCCGAATTAAAGTGCAAATATGCTCCTGAGTAATCAGAAAAGCCGTATCATGAATCAGGACTCGCCAAGGGATCTTCGTGAACTTTGGCTCGTCAAAAAATAGTTCTAGGCTAATGTGAGCTGAACTTGTTTCGTCCTTTTTAGAGCACACTCAGGCATACTCAGCGACTTTGTACTGGAGCATTTTTTTATATTGAATCCAATTAAGTGTAAGAATTCGTTGGAAACGTGGATCCACCTTCGCCGAGCCCAAGTACAATATAAAGACACGAACCGAAGGCTACATCGTTACTAGTATCCATACATGGGCAAGTTGGTTTGGCCTGGACCCCTCCGTGAGAAGCCGTCTACAACCCCTCGTGAGGGGATTTTTTTTAATGTTAAAAGAAATTATGGGGCTTTTGTCATTTTCGATAGTAACTCTTAGGTGATTCGCGCACTTGTCTTCGCGACTGGTGTTTGAAACGTTGTTAGTTCGATCTTTGCGATTTTCGGAAAACAATTAGTTTAATCTGAACGTGCAAACTCAATATAAGATGCAGTATACTGAACTGGGCGATTTGTACCCTCCGCGCGAAGCGCAAGAATTTTTTCACATGCGGCGCATAAATATAAATATTCTGTAAAAAATGGTTAACTTTTGCGCAAAGCGTTTTGAAGTTTTTATTTTAAAAAAAGTTCTGAAATAGTACTGCGCGTTTATCTAGACAGAATGCAAAGTACTTATAACGTAAATCGTAACCTTCGCATTTGCGGATTTGCGTGAAGGGTAAGGCATTTTTAAAAAAATTGAAAACGAATTTGTAGTCATGTACCGGCTCAAAGCTAAAGATTTGAACGAAAATAAGGTATACAGCGATCACTTCTACTTCGAAGTAAGACAGAAAGCGGTCAATTCCAGCCTCAAAGTAAGACAAGAAGGGGCTTAGGGTTATACAGCCTCGAAGTAAGATAAGAAGGGCATTCGGATTATACAGCCTCGAAGTAAGACTAGAAGGGGCTCCGGATTATAAAACCTCGAAGTAAGACTAGAATGGGCTTTGGATTATACAGCCTCGAAGTAAGGCAAGAAGGGGATTCGGGTTATACATCCTCGAAATAAGACTAGAGCGGGCTTCGGGTTATACAACCTCGAAGTAAGACTAGAAAGGGCTCCGGATTATACAGCCACGAAGTAAGACTAAAAGGGGCTCCGGATTATACAGCCTCGAAGTAGGGCAAGAACGGGATTCTGGTTATACAGCCTCGAAATAAGACTAGAGCGGGCTTCGGGTTATACAGCATCAAAGTAAGACTAGAGCGGTCTTCGGGTTATACAGCCTCGAAGTAAGACTAGAAGGGGCTCCGGATTATACAGCCTCAAAGTAAAACTAGAATGGGCTTTCGATTATACAGCCTCGAAGTAAGACGAAAAGGGGCTCCGGATTATACAGCCTCGAAGTAAAACTAGAATGGGTTTTAGATTATACAGCCTCGAAGTAAGGCAAGAAGGCGATTCGTGTTATACAGCTTCGAAATAAGACAGAGCGGGCTTCGGGTTATACAGCATCGAAGTAATACTAGAAAGGACTCCGCATTATACAGCCTCGAAGTAAGACTAGAAGGGGCTCCGCATTATACAGCCTCAAAGTAAGACAAGAAGTGAATTCGGATTATACAGCCTCGAAGTAAGACTAGAAGGGGTTTTGTATTATGCTGCCTCGTAGTCGTAGTAAGACTAAATAGAAGGGGCTTTGGATTATACAGCCTCGTAGTATGACTGCATGGGACTTCCGGTTATATAGCCTCGAAGTAAGACTAGAAGGGGCTCCTGATTACAACCTCGAAGTAAGACAAGGGGCTCCGGATTACACAGCTTCAAAGTAAGAAAAGGGGCTTCGCATTACACAGCCTCGAGGTAAGATTCGAAGGAAAGTTACTGGTAGGCTCGAAGTGATTGAAAGCGAGGAATCGAGGCATTTCTTTGTCTTTCTCTTTTACCATTTTAATTTTTCACTTTCACTATTTCCTTTCCTAGGAGTTCAGATAGGAGTCCGAGGACTTTCAAGGAGTTTATATACGGCTTTGAGGTCTATTTAAACCTTGTTCAGCACAATTTAATCTTTAAGTTAAAAATAAAACAATTTTTTTTTGCCCATACATTCAAACGGTTTCTTTTATTAAGTTTTCCAACTTTGCGGGTAGGGTGGATTTCATTGACCTTTAACCTTGGGTAATTTTAACTTTGTTTTTTTTCTAGCGATGGATTATAATAATTCATGACTAGATATAACGGTGTGCAAACTGCTTTGAGTTATAACGGGTCTTTTGGGTTATTTTTTAATCTAACTATTATAAAATTATATTAATTTTTTTTTACTTGCCGCCGGATTCCGGGCGCATTTCTCAACCCAGACTTATAAAATCCCGTCAGCAAGAAGTTATGTTCAATCCGGTGATCAACTTCGTTGTTCAGATTTTTAGGGTCAAGGAGTCAGTACTTATGGCATGGGTCAAAAACATGACCCCTAGCAACGCAAGTTCCAACTCAGAAAGGCTGATTGTTGGTTTACCGTACATGTCTACACTAATCCACTGCAGAAATGTGTTAATTTTCAATAACTTAGGTAAGTACTTAGACACGCCGCATCTTGAGTGAGGTTAATATTTTATACGGGTTAGTGACACCATTCACAAATAGCTGCCGAATGAAATATTTTAAATCAGATTACGATCAACTCTATACCAGCCTCTTAGGAGAGAGTCGAGATGTTTTATCTTATTTCCGGTAATTTCATGCAAATTTATGTTTTGTCCATTTCCAAGAGAAAGTGCTTCTAATTTTCATCATATGTTTCACTGGTATTTGTCTCAATGGATAAACATAAGCATATTGTGAACAAAAAACTGAATAAACTGATGTTTTCAAAATT